>MJUU01039438.1:115139-135581 GCA_002080025.1 Modiolus philippinarum
TAGGAACTGGAGGACAAATGTAAACAATGAGAAGTTCTGCGATGAAAAAATCGACTTTATTTCGATTTGTTAACATGTTTCGATGAAAAAATTCTAAATTTAATAACGTTTGCCGAAAAAAATGTTGTGAAGTAATAAAATAACTACAAAACATTTCCCATTTTGTAAAAAAAACGAATGAACCTCATTTCCCGCGCAACCTTGGGAGAATTTGACACAAAACCTTATAAACTATTGTATAGAAATAAGAAATAAAAGACGATAAACAAGTTATCTGAATTTTGAAAGCTGGAATATTGTAAAATATCATCCCGCTCGCCAGAATATGAAGCTTGGGGGCTCGTTCGCTGCGCTCAATCGCCCCTGTGCTTCATATTCTGGCTCACGGGATGATATTTTACTATATACAGATGTCAAAATCCAGATAACATATACAGGTCTGGCGAAAGCGTCTGATATCACGTTTTCACTTTTCAATATCGCGGCACATTCTGAGAATAACAAGACATTTATTGAATAATATAAGATTTTTCTATCATTGACCGGAACTTCATTCTGGTACATGTTGTTGCATTTTACAATAAAATTGTTTCGAAAAATAATTTAATTCACATTTAAGAATTCTGTATAAAAAAAAACATGCATATTATGTCTTCAAACATGGGATTTATTTGTATTTAGCATGAAACAGGCCCTGTTTTCAAACCTAATACAATCAAAACAGAAAAAATAACAGGAAACAAATAGAAAAAAAAAAAAACGACAAGAAATCGGAATCAGTGGACTTGGTACCAGTACTAGCTAAATTCAACGTTCTTGTTAAACTGGTTTATGCCCTTTCTCTATCATGTTTAAAAAGTATATAAAAACCCAATACAGGTAGAAAACTAATTCCTAGAAAACTATCTTGAAAAAAGGACAAGGATGGTCCAAGGAGCGGTCGTGACTATTTGTAGGCTAGCTCAAGGAGCTACTGGTAAAATTAAAATTAACCACACTGCGGACGAGAAATAACACTTAAAACTTCCTAATTTCATCATGAATTTCAGTATACCTCGGTAGTATCACCGGGTGGCAAGAATATACATGTACATGTTAAATTTTCAGGTCCTTATTACGTTTAAGTTACGTCCAAATTATTCTGGATTTTTTATCTGTTTTGTGGCATCCGGATGTGGCATTTTGTAATATTTACGTATAAGCGAGAAGAGAAATGCTCTTAGAAATAATTAAGCTGTTTGCGAGTTACGTCTCATCTAATATCTCCTGTATTTGAAGACACTACATCTATATTGTTTGAATACAGCTCATATTAATAAACTGTTATTCACTTAAGAATTGAATGCATTATTTTGAAGTTTCATTGGGGGTTGACCGAAGCACTTTTTTCTGAAACGCGGTAGCGCTTCATGTTGAAATTGTGCGCCTGGTCAACAATTTCATAATTCCTATGAAACTTCAAAATAATGCATTCAATTATTATAATTACATTTTAGCCGAAATATAAAAAAACACAATTTATTTACAGGAAAGTACATCATGTAAATTAATCCGACACGTGAACATGAGGTCAAATTTGCAACTTCACATTGATATCTATAATCACCTATCAAATTGACGGAATTCAAATGAATATGAATGAAAATATGAAATGTACTTACAAGTAATAACTAGAACTATAATAATAATGATAGTAATAGTAATAGGTGTAAGATCTGTAGGATCGGTATGAATATCTGCCAAATCGTGCACCACGTGCTAATGTTGCTGAAAAAAAAACAAGTGAGATATATGGTGAACAAAATTATACAGAATCTACATAGATTGATAGTGGCAAAATTAGAGGTCTCAGATATTAGTTCATGCATGACATCTTTTTTACGTTAATTATAAGAATTTCACAATCCTGCTTGTAAACAGAAACGGTGTACACATAATAACGTTAATCGCTGTCTAGCAAGATGGTCTCCCACTCAATATTATACAATTCTGGCAATCCTAGAGATCAATATGGGGTTTAACGGAACAATAAAGTAATGTTGAACGAGGGTTTACCCGAGTTCAATATTATCTTTTGCGCTCCGCTAGACCCCATATTGATCAATAGAAAAAAGAATGGAAACGGGGAATGTGTCAAAGAGACAACGACCCAAAGGGGAATAATAAGAACTCAAAGCCACATGAACGGCGAGGAAACCCCACACCCAACGGCAGGTTGGAGTCGGCCCCTGAATAAAGAGTAATCAAGTACAGCGAAGTAAACATCATCCTAGACTCCTATAGACATAAAGTAAACTAACTAGAAAAAAGACAAGACACACAAAGGCTTAATAAATTTCCTGACTTTAGGACAGGCGCAAACCTGCTGCGGCGGGGTTAAACTAGTTTTATTTTGCCCAAACCTTCCCCCTATAGCCAATGTGATAAATCGAAAAAAAAACAATCGTAACAACAGTAAAATTCAGTTGGCAACAGGACCGAGTCAGTTGTGAAAAATGAAACTGAAAGAACTAAATATACAGACATAAACATGAAATCACAAGAGACTACTAGCAGTTAACTGACATGCCAGCTCCAGACCCATGTCCAACTGACAAATTAAGTTATGTACCCTCAGTATACAGTATAGAAGTGCTTTATAGAAGTGTTTTATTATATTTGATTGACATGGCTTAAGTCACTGGTGACAAACATTAGGGGCGTGGTATATCTGTTGTGGGTGTAAAAGAAGTGTGGCCCGGAAATATGTCAATCAAAGCAAGTGTGCAATATGATGATTTATTATGATCAACTGTGCAATATGTTGTTTTATTGAGCAGGTATGTTTCTTTACTTCATACATAGAAATAAAAGTACAAATATAATTGTAGTTATTGTGTTACTTCTGTGAAATTTGTGAGGCCTTTTATTAGAAAATTTGAAAGACAAGCTCACTGCAACTCAAGAGTTTGAGTAAATCTTATTGGTCTCAATTTGTCTTACCCTCTAGTTCTTTTTTGTCTATCGTATTGTTCCTTATTTTCATATTTTGTATGTTTGTGTGTTTGTTTTTTCTATTGTTTTTCGTTTGATCTGTCTTTCCACCTCTTGCATCCTTTAATCATGCATATCTAGCCTTCAACACCCTGACAGGACCTCTTGCATACCAATATGAATTTGTGGTAATTAATTTTTACAAGAAAACTGAAGAAATGTATCGTAAATAAATCTTAATTTATGTATATTGAATGACGCTCCCAACAGTGGAACAGATCATGACTTCCCTTCCGCAAGTTTTTGTAGGGATGAACACACTTCGAGGGCTATAGTTTTGTGGCGTTCCTGTTCATTTTTTTATTTGTTCTGTCTTTATCATGCTATCTCAATTCATGTCGGATATGAATTGTCGTGTTTTTGGATTTTTGATTTTTGTATTTACCCTTTCCTCATTTTTGCTCATCGGTATTCGTTGGCCGATGTATCCCAACAGTGTTGTCTGTTATTTTTGAAACACGATGATGTTTTCAACAACTTGTAAAGCAAAATTATAGACAGGTTTTTCAAATTGTCTGTCTTAGATAAGAGAAGTATCACCAGATGGGGTAATTGTAGATCCGCCATTACAGTCGTGAAAGAAACTCAAACAGCTGGATACTTGTATGATAGTCAATGTAATAAATACACTTATAAATTACCTCTGTTTGATTAATAAATAAATATTTTCACCTAATTAATCTCTTCATATATTTGATACTATTGATATTGAAAGGCAGTAAGTCATTATTATTTTTAATGTATTTGATAAAAAAGGATGCCATAAAAAATATACATTGGGAACACCCTCAATATTACTGCAAAATTAAATAGATTTTTAAGACACTCTTAATGTATTTTTTAGAACTACAAAACTTTTCACTTGTTTAGTGAAAAAAAATATTAAGATTTGATGATTTAAAAGATTCCAACTTGATCATTAATTGAAATTATGAGAGATGCCAACTTAAGGTTGAAAATACAAAAAAAAATAAAATAATTATGCATTCATTGTCTCCCTACAATAACTTCTCATAAACTATACCGGTATTTGCAATTATATTGAAATTGTCACATAAAAGAAATGCACAATGCATGTATAAATTCATATATAAATCTACATAAAATTTCTAGAACATTTTTGTATTGTAAGTAAACTTTCGAATTTGAGAAATTTGGATTTTATCAAAGACGGTAAAAGATGTTTCTGTCTTCACTAAAAGCCCTTCATTGAGTACTAGCAGACATGTGTCTTTTTCTAAAATATTTCAAATTAAGTCAGCACTTGTTCTTTTTAAATTAGATTTTTCTTCATTTACTTAGATGTTTTTGTCCATTATTTATCTTCATCTAAATATCTAAGAAGTAACATTTTGTTGATAAATATGTAAATTCAGAAAATGTATTTTCCTTTTCACTGCACATTTGATACTGGAACATAAAAAACAAAAAAAAAACAAAAAAAATAGGCAAAAATCAAATAATTTAGTAATTGCGTAAGATTAATATTAAGTTTTGTTTACAGTCTTTGCAATCATATTCTTTGTGAAAAAAAAACAAACACATTTTTCTGCCTCTTAATTTCCTCCATAAAGGATGAATGGACCCAATCAACATCCACATCAAAAGACCACTTCTTCTACCCTGCATGGTAATTTACTTTTAATGTGTTATACATGTAATTTGAATTAACACATAATGCAGTTGAGAGAATTTTGCCAAATTCATTCTACTTTTTATTATTATACACGATAAATTTAATCAAAGACATAAAGATACATTTAGGGCTTACTATATGGTGTGAGGTTCCTCACTGTGTTGAAGACCATATGGTGACCCCTAGATGTTTTGTTTTTGGTCGTTTTAACCTGGATATGGGATGTTGTCTCCTTGACATTTACCCCATTTCCTTTCTTTTTCATATATATGTTTCTGAATTCCTTTTATAGATATATTTTATATTTAGTTCAAAACTGTATCATTGTACTTTAAGTTGCCTTTGTCAGTGTCCTAATAATTTGAATGCAGCTACCATGATAACCTAGTCAAAACAACAAAAGAAATAAACAACTAAAGAAATTACCTAATCCCTAAAAAAAAATATTTTAATTTGTTTAAAAATCTGCTTGTTGAAGACATTGTGTCGTTTTTTTTCTAATCAATAACAAGAAAAATCAAATCTGTCAATTAATTACCTAAAAATATGTAAAATTGTTGGTTTTTGATTAATTTCAATAGTGTTATTTATTTAGAGAATTATCACAGCATGTGCATCTCTTTCACGACTGTAATGACGGATTGATCACATGACACAATAATGGCAGCCTCCTTGTTATCTAGGTCAGATCTGAATAAACCTGTCTATATCACAACAAAATCTAGATCGTCCTAAAATTGGTATGAATGGAATTCTATTGCTTCACGTTACATAGCCTTTGATTTCCATAGATTTTTAATTGTAACAGAAACTAATGGTCTAAGTAATTTCATGCAAAAACTACCACTCGTTCACAAACAGAACACCATGAGACAATTTCAACATCTAAAAAAAAATACACGGCTGTTATTGGTTATATAAAAAAATAGACGAACCGATATGTTATTAAGCAGATCTGATGGTCAGAATACTCANACACCCTGACAGGACATCTTGCATACCAATATGAATTTGTGGTAATTAATTTTTACAAGAAAACTGAAGAAATGTATCGTAAATAAATCTTAATTTATAATAAGAAAAAGAAGGGAAACGGGGAATGTGTCAAAGAGACAACGACCCTAAGGGGAGCAATAACAACTCAAAGCCACCATAAGATCTTCAATGAACGGTGAGGAAACCCCACACCCAACGGTAGGTCGGAGTTGGCCCCTAAATAAAAGAGTAATCAAGTTCAGCGAAATAAGCATCTTCCTTATGTATATTGAATGACGCTCCCACGAGCGGAACAGATCATGACTTCCCTTCCGCAAGTTTTTGTAGGGATGAACACACTTCGAGGGCTTTAGTTTTGCGGCGTTCCTGTTCATTTTTTTTTTGTTCTGTCTTTATCATGCTATCTCAATTCGTGTCGGATATGAATTGTCGTGTTTTTGGATTTTTGATTTTGGAATTTACCCTTTCCTCATTTTTGCTTCGGTATTCGTTGGCCGATGTATCCCAACAGTGTTGTCTGTTATTTTTGAAACACGATGAGGCTTTCAACAACTTGTAAAGCAAAATTATATCACAACAAAATCTAGACCATCCTAAAATTGGTATGAATGGAATTTTATTGCTTCACGTTACATAGCCTTTGATTTCCATAGATTTTTAATTGTAACAGAACACCATGAGACAATTTCAACATCTAAAAAAATACACGGCTGTTATTGGTTATATAAAAAGATAGACGAACCGATATGTTATTAAGTAGATCTGATGGTCAGAATACTCATAAAAGTTCAAAAGCCAAAGTTAATGAGTTAGACAGCGTGTGCACATCAGGAATGTACATACCAGTCAACTACTGAGTGTAAGGGGGATTAGAAACAGTTGGTGTTTTGTTAATTTGATAATTAGATTCAACTCATTAGTAATCATACAAGTGTCTCCTGTTTTCGTAGATATAAAGAATTCTTTTTAAATTTTGAAGTCTGTGTAAGATGTCCACACAAAGCCCCAAGAAATATGAAAAGTTGGCTGGCACATGCTCAAGTTTACAACAACCATGGCAATAAAGTAAAAAAAAAACAATATTCTAATTGAATCGACTAGATCGGGACTGCATTCATTAACAACAATGGTATGTACAAAAAGCAGGTAGGAACTTCAGTTATTTCGAGTCATTATTTTTGTACAATTAATGAAACCTACTGGATTTTAAAAGGTGAAATTTAGTTTGTGATCTATCACTTTGCATGAGTTACATTTCTTTGGCTGAGTACAAACATTACAAATTAACTTACTTTAGGTAGATAGACATTGCTGTGCTGAGAAAATACAATCGAGCATTTTACCTTAACAACCATGTCCTTACCTATCACTGACAGAAATGTGTTATTTCCGTCGAGCACGATTCAACATACTTTTATGATTTTTCAGGAAATTCGCATGGACGCCAAAAACAACTTGCATGGTTACTTGTTAGTTAATTTATGTAAAAATAATGGATGAAAATATTGAATGGTAGATTTCTGGGTGACTCGATGGGTTATTACAATTTTTTAATGCAAACAATCCGATTATGCTCAGAACTACAGACTCATCTCATGGTATAACATTTTCAACGAGTAACCATCAAATGAGTCTGACCACTGCATTATAAATACCGGAAGATACTTGTGACTTGTGGAGGGAGGTATATTCTAGAATCCCCAGATAAAATAACTAAAATAAACAGTTGAAACAATCCTGTACTATCTCTGATGAGTTCAATACAATTTGTAAGAGTGCAGCTGATAAGTCACTTATTTTAAATTTCTATGGAAAAAATCAAACAAATATATACCCAAAAGGAAATGGATGCCAAAGAATTTCTTTCGTTATCTTATTATCTCAATCGCTGTCAAAAAACCCCAACAATTATCACTTGACACAAACTTTTTCAAACTGTACATGTAGAAGTACATACAATAAAGTGAGGAAAGAACCCAGAGCTGACTCCTGCTTCTCATTTACAGAAAAACGTCAATATTTTGAATCCAAGACATGCTAAAGAGATTTGAAATTCAATCGACAATCTTCAAAGTAAAGATGAGTCAACCTCGCCTAAAGAATTATAAGAATTGTTGTTTCACATTTCAAACAGATCTTTCAAGTGAATGAAAAAAAAGATACATTAATTACGACTGACAACTTTTCTAGTGATAAAGCACATCTTGATTGCCCGTTTACATGCAAAGATGTGAAAAGGAGTCCATTTGAACTGAAGTGTAACAAAAAAGAGGGTATCGATCAAATCTTATATGGACTTATTAAAATTGGAGTAAATTCTATACTGCAACCACTGGTGATTTTGTTTTAGAATTTTATCAGTAGCAAATTTTCGACAGTGGAACCTCTCTATTTGATCTCCATAGGCAAACTTTTTACATGATTGGCTCAAGAGAGACTGAATATTTTCAGGTTCAAAAGACCTTCTTAGTCCACGCCAATCTGGTTTTAGGCAAAACTTCAGATCTACAAATAAAAAATTTACACAAGAAAATGATTTATAAATATACTGTAAAAACAATGAAATATTAAACACGTGTTACATAGACTTTAGAAAAGCTTTTTGACAGCATATGGAGACAACAACTACTTTTCAAAAATATTCAAAAGAGCACTGGTGGGATATTTTACAAAATAAAAAAATATATATTCTACTATAAAATATGCTTGAAAAGACCAACGTGAATATAGTGACTTTTTTGTAGTAAACAGAGGAGTTGAGCAAGAGGACAACGAGTCGTACCCTCTTCAATGCTTTTATTGACGATATCAAAACATACTTTAGCGATATAGGCCTATCTGAACAACATTAAAATCAATTATCTACTGTATGCTGATGACCTAGTTTTAATTTCAAAGTCACCAAAAGTTTTCCAGGCTTGCACTCAAACGTTTCTGTCATGACTGGAGACTTGAATTTAATACAAAGAATACTGAAGTCATAGTATTTATTTCAAAACAAGAAACATATCCTAATACAATTTGCTTCATGTCGGTAATGAGCAACTAGAAATCGACAAAGAATACAAGTACCTTGGGAAAATCTTGAGAAGCAATGGATTAATAAAAATGACTGTAGAACATCTGACCAACAAAGCACGTAAAGCTTTCTTTACCCTTAAGTCCAAGTTCCCATCAAATGACAATTTATCACCAAACATTGTTTCAGTATCGAAATAATACTGTCTTACTTTCTTTGTTTAAATGTATTGTTTAAATGTGTTTGCTACAACCCTAATGGGTTAAATAGTTTTCAATAAAGTTTTTATATTTAAACTTTATAATAGTGGAGCAACTGAAGTCAAATTCTTAGGATTTTAATCAACCCACCTAACATCAGGCCACATTGTACATCATTTGAAAAGTAATTTTGTTCTCTATCCATTTTTACCGTTCGTCAAATTGGGAAGTGGTCACGATTTTTTAAATGAAGGTCAAATATTTGAAATTCTGGTCAGCTCATTTCAGTCACATTTCAATCAATAATTTCAACGTCAACTTAAAAATTGAGTTAAATGATTATAAATGTCTACAATAATATATTTATGAACCATTGATAACAATTTAGAACACCTTTTTACATAAAACAGTCCACAGGGTACGAATTTATGAACGAGGTGCAAAAACACGACTTGCCCTCTATATAAGCAGTGTGTGAAATGACCTTGACCTTTTGAACTTTGAGATTAACATAAATTCCAACGACATACTATACAGATATTTTAGTCAAATGAAACCGAGACTTAATTGGTCCTCCTTCTTACAACTTAACTCATTATTGACCATAAAATTGACTTTAAAGCTAAGTATTACATAAAAGTAATTTCTTGTTAATTAGAGAAAAATAGTTATGTCGTCGGTAGCCTACAAACCACGAAAAGGTCACAGGCAGGAAATTTGTTTAGGTTTGAAAAACGCATTTATATATATTTTGGGGGATTTCTAGTACTTTTCATATTTTCCCCTATATTTCTTCGCTATTTTAAAAATATGTTTTGAAGTTAAGTTTTCTTTAGTTCATAGAAATAAACACACATTAAAGAAACCCATTTAAAAAAAACAATATATTTCTTGGTTTTTTTATAATAATCATTTTTTATTTATTTTCTATTGGAGAAAAGGTAAAATGTACACGTTCCAACGCATTTGACAAATCAACCTACACTTAATATATCATCATTACTACTCTGTGTACTATACGAGTTTTCCACATCATTCCGATCATTCCAATTCATGGTCATTGTCATTAACAAAGGATTTTCACAAACTTCGGTACCTTGGCAAGGTCAAAATTCTGTGCAACTCAAGTTCTTGTCATAACACATGCAGGACTTGCTAACTAAGTGTCTACCTTTACATTTGCAGATTAAATTTTGTAGAAAATTAATCAGAAGTCATTTTCCCGGTGACCAATAGTGGTTCAGGACCTTAAGTTTCTTATCGCCACCCGTAGATATACATTGAGCAAATAGATGTTTTAGCAATGTGGCTAGACATTAATATTTGTTTCGGAATAAACATCCTAAGCACATACTGAATAAAGGTGGGAGTGAAAACAAACTAAACTCCTTGCAGGTAGCAAGCTTAGCTCTTAGGTGTAAAGAAGCACAATTGGATGTCTAGCCACATTGCAATACGACCTTTCAGCTAACCGTATATCTATTGGTGGTGGAAAGAAGCTAAAGGCCCTGAACAAGTATTGTTCACCAGCAAAATGTGTATTGATTTTCTGCAAGATTTAATCTGCACATGCAAAGATAGAAACTTAGGTAGCATACAACGGCTTTCGAATACTGAAGGAACAGTGATTGTGGTTATTACAAAAATCAAAGTCCAGATATATGTATAATATAAGAATACAGAAAAACAGGGACACGAAACGTCTACAAATCACAACAGTCAGAACTAAGGCACTTGTATAGTGTGAATTCCTATAAAAACCGAGAACGACATCAGGTACTCCGAAAGGGTAAGCATGTCTTGTCCCGCTGGCAACACCGGTAACACGATCATTAGGCATTTACTGTTTTTTTTAAAGATATGTGTACTGGCAGACTGGTACATGTCATTTTCTAACCCTTATACGAAACCAATTAAAATCCATGGCATGTGTTACTTCTGTATAAACCCTCAAACAGTACGAAGGTAAAAATTTGAAAAACTCTTGAAAATTACTATAGTTTTTAAATATTAACAAGGACAAATTGGTGGCACAAACTTCACTTACGGAGACAAATCTAAAATGTAACAGTATGATATACAAGACAACACCTAAAACAAAAGAACCGACACTGATAACTCCCACGAAAACAAAGTGTGACATCGGTTGTTCCGGAACGTTAAGCATGTCCTGCTCGCCAGCGGCACCCGTCACACTATCAGTGAGTCAATCCAGGATCAAGTAAAATCCGTGAATACGGGAAATATAGCAACGTAAAAATGTCCGATTTCATCTGGAACACCGACACCATATATCTATCAGAGATGTCATAGGGACGGCCATAGAATTGCTGGAGGAATGAAAGTAACAAAAAAATCCCTGACTCAGCAGCTCTTGGTACAGTGTTTTTGCTCTTTTCAAAAATTCATCGTATAAATACAAAAATACTCGAGTTACTGAAAAACAGTGAATTTCATTGTGCTATACACGTGTTTAAAGGAGTAACCTCTCATCAGCAGCATTTGAATCGAATAGTATAGAAAGCCATAATTCAAAACATAGATAGAAGTACTTATTACTAGTACTCCTTACCGAAAATGTAGATATAGTAGACCAATTCTATTACCAAGGACACCCACCGAGTGCAATACACGGATAAAGCCTCAATATTTTAAGGGGTTAGAATTTTGATAAAAGACAGTAAATACACAAATGTATATAAAACGCAAGGTGGTAAAGTTTCATGTCAGACGAGTCTGACTACTGAGCTGTTGAATACCCTTGGGGACCCCTAGCCCACAAGCAGTTGCATCGACCCAGTGGTTTAAAAAAAAAACAAACAAAAGTTGCAGGAAAACAGTGAATTTCTTTATGCTGCTCAGGAGTTTCAAGGAGCAACCACTCATCAGCAGCATTTGAATCGAATAGTATCGAAAGCCAACTACATGATCGACAGTGACGAATCAGTTGTGATATATATATACTCCATATGCTTGAAATATAGGTATATTGCTGCTTAGAAAAGGAAAGGTCACAATTGGGAAGTTAAAATTACCACGTTTGTCATGTAGCTTAGATTTCAAACGTACATCTTCATCAATGTGCAACTAAAGATCTACCTAGGTACGAAGGTAAAGTAGGTGTATCAATGGTCTTTTTAGTTCATTTGGACAGATCTGGTGTTAATATTCCTTAAATCTTGGATTTTTAAGAGACACTACATCGACTATCACCCCAAGACATGCCCGTGCCAGGAGCAGAACTTCAGTTGCACAGAACTTTGTCCTTGTCAAGGTACTAAAATTGTAAAAACCATTTCAACATGAATGACGATTAAGATGAATCGTAATGATATGAAAAACTCGTATAGTACATAGTAAATAGTGGTGACGGTCTGTGAAGGGTATCTTTGCTGCCACCTGATTTGTTCATTGCATTTGAACATGTACATGTTTCTTTTTCTGCAATGAAAACACCCCCCTTCCCCCCAAAAATAAATAAAAGCATAAAAGAAATTTATAAAGTTTTAAAAATATGTTTCCATAAATGTATAATTTATTTCTTATGTTTATATGAAAACATAATGTAAAAGAAAAATATGAAAAAAAACACAAATTTCAAAGAAGTACAAAAAGTACTAACAATCACCCCAAAATATATAAATAAACCTACTTTTTAAACTAAAAACTTTCCTGCCGTATTGCCTGTGACCTTGTCGTTGTTGGTACTCTCCCTATGACTTAACTAACTATAGACTACTTTAATGTAAGACAGTAGGACATTCTGAGATTTTAAGTCAATTTAAGGGTCAATTATTGGCGTAATTGTCAGATGTATGACCAATAAACTCTTGGTATCATTTGACTAAAACATCTATAAATTATATCGTTAATTTTTACGTAAATCTCAAAGGTCAAAAGGTCAGGGTCATTTCTCATACTGTTCATGCAGAGAGCAAGTCATGTTTTTGGACCCCGTTGATAAATTCACCCCCTTTGGATCGCTTAATGTAGAAAGGTGATCAAAATTGTTATCAATGGTTTATAAATATGTTATTGTAGACATCTATAACCATTAAAGTTAATTTTTCAAATTTACGTTGAAATTAATGACTGAAAAGTGACTGAAATGAGTTTACAAGAATTTTCAAAGTTTGACCTTTGACCTTCATTGAAAAAATCGTGACCACTTCCACATTTGACGAACGGTGAAAACGGATAGAGAACAAAATGACCTTTCGAATGATGTATAATATAGCGTGATGTTAGGTGGGTTGATTAAAATCCTAAACTAGACGCCTTTTTAAATTTCGTTGCTCCACTATAATAGTTTTCTAATAATCACTTATGGGTCAGAATTTTGGATAAATGATTTTCACATAGAAAAGATGAACAATTTGCCATATGAAAAAGTCTAAAACATGATTTTAAAAATATCTTGGAAGTACATGGTCAATCTTCTGATATAACAATTGCAATCCACGCCGAATAAGGTATGTATTTAGTCTATTTTGTGGCATAATCTTTAATGCTTGATCGATATTATAATAAATTGTTTTACTTTTGGATAGAATATGATGGATATAATTCCCTTTGACATCTGCTTTCATAGACAATAAAAAAAACCCCAAATCATCCATAAGTGAAACTGTAGAAAATCTTTAAAAAAAAGAAAAACCCCAAAAACCTTGGACTCTTATCCCAATAAACATCTGTGAGGGAATTAAAGAACAAATTACAAAAGCACTATACAAGTAAACTCAAAGTTACCTGAGGTAACATTAATCAAAAGAAACAAGACAAAATTTACGGTTTTGGTGCCATTTACAGCAGCAATACATTTGAGTTTAAAAATAAAATTTCTTCAATTCTCACTTCCTAAAAACTTAAAAATTAACAAAGATAAGGATTAGTGCACATTCCTTAAAAAATAGAGGTTGGTGGTTGTAATAAAACTTAAAAGTGACAGACGTGTCTGTATTAAAGAATTGTATAACTGAGGTAGAATATTAAATTCTATTTATTTTAAAATGCTCGAAATATGATAAATTAAGAAAACAAAAACTCACTGAAAATTTCGGTCAAACCTAGTCAGATCTAATAAAAAAACTTATTCAATCCAATCTCTCACATACCCGCAAAGTCAGGTTGCAAAGTCATTCAAGAAGCAAACTTTATCAGGAAACAGTGAAACCCCTATACTTTTATATGGACATTGTTTTATTATGTAACTCGTATGTATTATTCCTGCATAATTCTATTTGTATTGTATGATTGTTGTGCTGTTTTATGATTTATAATATACGCCAACCGTATAACCATACGTATATGGCTAATTATAAATTAGATACTCCAACGAAAATGTTTGTCAGCTAATTTGATGATTTATCAATTTTCATTGCAAAAATACAAACTGGTGGCATGGCGAATGAAGACGCGCATTAATTGTGGTATTCAAATTACAACATATACTTTACAACTGCAAAATTTTTAATAAATTCATGCACGGCAATTTTAACTTTCTATGTTTTTTCATTTTCTTGAATATTCGTAGTAATTAATCTTAAGTATAGTGGTCAAAGCGTTGTAAGTCCATTCATATTGAACTATTTTTCTCTTAGCTCTTAATAGGACTGGTAAATGCGAAGAAAACAAGATGTGTTTTGTGAAACACTTATGCCTCCGAGTAAAATTTAAGAAGATACGTTTTGCAACTTTGAACAACAATTAATGTCTTTCTGACAAAATAATTTGTAGAAATAAATTCTGGTATCATCTGAAATGTTAATTCATGTCAAATGATGATTGCAACTGGATGCGAACATAGAAGTCACCCAATTTACCCCCTCGAATCACATATGGCAAAATCTTACCGTTTTGCTCATTTGCATATATTGCCATTTTTAGACAAAATGGGGTCAAAATATCAAATACATTGTGAAAAGAAATGAAACATTTTCATGAAGGGCCCGGACATTTTATAAACATGTCAGTTTCACATGAATAAAATGTACAGTTTACGTTTCTCTCCTTCACCACACATTCAAATGAATAAAATATCTTAAAAATTCAAGGTTCCCAGAAGGAAATAATATTTGAAGCGAATTGCGTAGTATTGTCTTTGTCAAGATATTGCAAGATGTCGATTTTCTGTGATTTGAAATTGAAATTGTCAAGTAATCTCAAGATGTAAACAACTTGTCATGAAAGAATATGCAAGTGTTTAACAATAATAATTCAGTGATATACCTACTTACATCAACAGAAATGAAATAAAGGTTCCCACGAATGTTAAAAAATGCATGTTTTTGATGAGGACCTTATGAAAATGTCCCAATTTTGTCAACATTTACACAGATTTCACATTTATTTCATGAGATTCGCGCCGGAAACTTTATTTGTGCAGGTAAAATAAGAGTCGAATACGGTGAAAAAGATAATATTATCCGTATAACGCTGGTAATTGAAAAAGTGGATTCAGGCACTTCTCTATGGTCACGTGGTATAACTGCCTATGAGTATTCATAAATTTGCATAAAAAAGTAACCTTCATTTTGCCATATGAAAAGATTATTAAGAAAACAAATTTCACCATCCCCCTTTTTGGGAACATTTACAGTTAACTCATTGTGTTCTGTATGTAAGTGTTATCAGTACTTTGATTACATCAGGAATATTTCATATACTTCATCAATACTGATTCCCCCCCAAAAAAACTGAGGAGAAGAATGTAATCATAGATATTTTAGTAACATCACTCATCACTTATATATGTAATTTATGTATCATTGCTGCGGTCAAGGAAGTGGCAAAACTTTCAGTTTACCGAAATTAAGATTTACACTCCAAGCTGTCTACTTTCATTGACTTGCCGTCGTGCAAAGACAACATTGTATACATTTGTCAGGTTTTCATGTCTGATATATCTACAATGTAGACATTTCACATCGACGAATCTTACACATTTTGTAAGCTTGGGGTGCTAATCTTGACTTCAATACAATAAAAGTTTTGCCACTTCCTTGACCGCAGCAATGATAACTCCTGTGTAAAGAAATTGAACAAATGAAGAAATTATGCTGAATAATTTAAGAGATCTTTTTACAAAACAAATTCTATAGATATCAAGAAACATTTAATCATAAATGAGTTTAAAGTTTCAATATATAAAATAAAACAAAATTTTAATTAATTTTTTTGGTGAAATTACACCGGACAGGCACATGCCAAGGTCAAGGTCACAAGGTCAAATATTCTGGTTCCAACTAAAAGAGGGAATACACATGCAAAATATAAAAGCCCTATCACTTACAATTCAAAAGATATACTCAATGTTAAAGTTTTTATGCAATTGTTCTAATGCTAAGGTCA
Source organism: Modiolus philippinarum (assembly GCA_002080025.1). Classification (NCBI taxonomy): domain Eukaryota; kingdom Metazoa; phylum Mollusca; class Bivalvia; order Mytilida; family Modiolidae; genus Modiolus; species Modiolus philippinarum. The sequence goes on from MJUU01039438.1 coordinate 131,374, forward strand.
AGGTCTCAAGGTCAAAAATTTTAGTACAAATTAAAAGGTCTTGCCACAATGAGTGCACTTGCAAAATATAAAAGCCACATCACTTACCATTCAAAAGATATATCCAATGTTAAAGTTTACAATTTTTTTTCTCAAAAAGTCCATCACATGCCAAGGTCAAGATGTCAAAGATGTTGGTATCGTTTGAAAGGTCTTGCCACAAGGAATACACATGCAAAATATGAAAGCTCTATCACTTACCATTCAAAAGATATACCCAATGTTAAAGTTTTTGCGGACAAACAAACAGACAAACAGACAGACAGACCAAAAACTATATGCCCCCGAATCTTCGATTCGCAGGGGCCTTAAAAATACCTGAAAGGGATTATTAATTCTATATCAAAATTAATTTATCTTTAACATGAAATTTGTGGACATTTAAAGTTTAATTTCTTATTATTGAAGCAGATAGCTATCAGTTTGCACCTTTATATTAATTGAAATCGAACATTCATTTTTTTCGTTGGAGTACCTATAAGAATAATAATAAGGGCATGGTGCTACAGTGTTTAAAAAGTCCACACTGGGATCAGGCTAAAAGTATTAATTAAAGAGTGCAGATAATGAACATGGATATTGTCTTTTGCTCTTAACGCTTTACTAGACGAAGTTACTAAATCATCCATTCACAATTGCCTGATGGCTTATTGATAAATCAGAAATGATACACTTTTCTTAAAATCCCTTTATGATATAATACGATGGATTTTTGAACAAGGTTTGTAAAAAGAAAACTTTCGATATCTCATTCACAGAAAAACATCACTGTCATCACTAATAAACAAAACATTGTTTATTCTTTCAATTAATAAGACAATGTAAGAAGACCACCATCAGTATTTATACTAAATGTAAAATCAGTTGAACAATAATCGTGATTCAACAAATTACTGTGATGTTAACAACTAATATTATCTAAGAAGATTATAGAGATATTGGAAGTAAATGTCAACGTGATAACAGCCATGTAACAAAGGGGTACATAAACGTACACAAAAATGTAAAAACTGTCTGGTAACAAGGCGGGCACCATGTATTCTATGAAGTGGAGTGTTGGAGTGGAGTGATGGAGTGGAGTGATGGAGTGAAATTTTGGAGTCAAGAATATTACTTCATTTGTTCTGTTGGGTGATGTTTTGGAGCGGGATTGTGCACTTACATTAAATTTTAGAGTAATGAATTTAGCAATAGTAATCGCACCTTTTAATATCTGTCAATCAGTTTTATGGTAATCATGGTAATACAAATATGTATTCTTGTACTTAATGATTGAATTTATACTATAATTAATCTTGAAATTAAATTCCGAAAATCTACAACAAGTGGCTGACATGGCTGATCAACACATTAATTCACAGGTGAATTATTAGTATGTTGTAGATTTAAAGTAGTCAAATTTCGGAAGTCAAGTTATATTGTTTACTACATATATGAAACAGGGTTGCCACTACTTTGATGTCTCAAAATTCAAGGATATTTTCAGGACTTTTCAAGGATATTCTAGTCATTTTCAAGGGCCAAAATAGTCGACAAAATTCTATGATGCTATAATTATTTTGCAGACTTTGCTCATATTCCGCCTATCAATATTAACTTTTTTTTCAAATTCCAGGGTTTTTGAAGGATATTTCAAAATATTTTGAAATTCAAGGTCTTTTCCAGGCCCTTGAGTACTGAAATCATATTCAATTGTTTTTTTTTCTTCAGTTTTTCAGGATATATGGCAACCCTGATGAAATTAAAATAATAAATGAGAAATGTAAAGGACTATGTTTTGGAGGATTTATTCACTTGTGAAATCTGGTATAAGTTTCACTGGAAAACCTCAATATTTAATTGGTGTCAATGAAATAAATGTTAGTTATAAGTTCCTTTCTTTCAAAGTAATTAAAAAAAGTTTCCGTTTTAATACAACTTTTCTGGTTACTTAACAAAATTCATTACACACAAATCAAGTTAAAGTTTAATAGAATTATAATTGACATTGAAAACACATTCAAAGATCTTTTTCACTTCAACAACTTAGCCAATGGGAACCATAATAGTCTTTGGGTGGTCCCCTGCAGAAAAGGGATCCAAACTTGGACCAAACTGAAACATTTTCAAATGTCTTTCTAAGACCACTTAGCAAAATGGAACCATGGTTTAATTTACGGTAGATCCGTTAACAAAGACTACCTATGTAAGCTAGGGTCCAGATGAGCGATACAGGCTCTTGGAAGCCTTTTGTTAGTTATAAAGCTCAAATTTACTTTTACTTAAGAAATAGAGATTCATCTCCTAACTATTAGTACAGTTATAATTTGAAAATAATTAACATTTTACAGATCTTCACCATATATCACGTTTCAGACTTTCTAGAATTCGTACAACTGTTTTAACTCACTACCACAAATTAATATTCTTTTTATTTTACACATTCAACATTTGAAAATAATATGTATGCACTTATATTTAATATCAACTACAATATTTTCTCACTCCATCACTCCACTACAACACTCCACTCCACAACTCCACTCCAACACTCCACTCCATAGAATACATGGTGCCAACAAGGCGGTACTTAAACCTACACAAAAAATGTAAACCGTAATAGAGTGAGACACAAATATGTCTGCAGCAATGTCTAAAGTTTATCGTTTGAAAATTCAGAGGCGGTTTTCTTGCACTATTTACATATTGCATTTGCAAGTCTTCAATGTTACGTGACCAATATTTATAAACTTTGCTCTACGAATGCTTAGTAGTAAGTCATATTCTATCAGATTTCCCTATTAGATAATTTAAGATTCTTTCGCTTTTTGAAAATAGGACTTTGATTGTTTGAATACTGTCTTCTTCGTGTGAATTGGTGAGTCCATTAAATGTGACTCCTGGTGAAGTAATGATTTACGTAATCCATACTGTTTTCAATAGTCACTTCCACTTTTTCTACATCATTCGACAATGATTAACAGACAAAAGACAGGAGTCTTGAAGGAGTCATTATAGGTTAATTCATGGAAGAATTGCAAGAGTATATGTTAATGACCCAGGAAATCTGTTAACTGATATAACATTGATCTCCCCAGGTTATTTCAAAAGCAGGGGCAGAAATATATAATTTTATAATTTACTCATGTAAATTTTTTTTCTTGTTATATTCCAGATTTCTGATATTTCTAGGGTAATGTAGGCTAATTTATATTTTTCTTCTTATATTTTTGTTTCATGGATAAAACACCAAGACTTTCGTATATAGAATTCTTGAATTTTTCCCTAGACACATAGACAAATAAAATGAAATATTTATTAAAATTAATTGTCATATACTTACAATCAATAACACATAAGATAAATATAATCCATATAAAACATCTACATGCAATTTTTAGGGTATCCATTGAAACGTATGTCAAATTTGCTAAATTTTCAAGTCACTTATGACACCAATATTTTTATATTTTGTTATTGCGAAATTTTGAAAGTTTTTGAAATACACTATGTACATGTATTGATAATGTGTATTTACTCTTTGGTTTAATGTTGACAATCTCACTATATTTTATCTTTATCAAAGGGTCAACATGGGTGCGTTTAACTTTCCGCTACGAATCATTATTATTTCATATTTGTACTGAGAAATATTTTGTAAGATCAAAAAAAGAGAAGAGCAATACAAGTATAAAATAAATTTTTAAAATTATATTATTTATTTCGCATTATATTCAGCTTTATAATGCACTCATTATCTACTAATGATCAGAGGACCATTGTGATGTTACAACGCAGGAATTTTATCTCACGAATCATATGACGAAACATTTTGTCTTCGATGTATGACGTTTGGATTGTGATTTGGAAATTCTACATTATTTATAGGATCAAACACCATTTCAAATGAATTTATTGGAGTATGGAGTATAAACGGGACCAAGCCACTCATAAACAAATAAAAGTCCGAAGGACTTTTATGATATGTTTGTGAGTGACTTGGTCCCGTTTATACTCCAATAAATTCCTTTCAAACGGTGTTTAATCCTTATAAGTCTTAAAGTATAAGTAGTATATGGGTACGAACAAACTAATATTTGACGAGGTGGTGCGAGGTGGTGCCGGAAGTGACGTCACCGGAAGTGACGTAGAGCGGAAATGACGTGACCAAAGTCACGTGACCGGAAGCG
>MJUU01039438.1:136252-147569 GCA_002080025.1 Modiolus philippinarum
ACGTAAAGAATGTAAGTTACGTCCCAGTTTTTCTGGATTTTTTATCATTTTTGACATTTTTTAACAACACTTCCGTTAAAACAAGGGTGAGAAATGACATTTTTTAACAACATTTCCGTTAAAACAAGGGTGAGAAATGCCTTTAGAAATAAGCTGTTTCCAAGTCGCATTATATTTAGATACCAAATGTTCATATCTTCAATAAAACTTCTTAAATGTGTTTATCAATCTATGAAATCTGTAACCTTGTAATAGTTTGGATGTGATAGTAAGGTTACGTTCATTAAAGTCGTCAAGAGTAGATCAGACGCATGCGAATCTTACCAGTGGAGATATATACTCCCCGTATGATGGTGCTGCAGGAACGTCGCCACCAACAAAAGGGAAATTAGTAATAGTGAAATCAAAATCATATCTTTTATCATAAATTTTAGTTTTAATTTTTCCAGAGTCAACGATGATAGTTAGATCGAGAAATGGGCAGTGTTTAGAATCATTGTTTGCTTTATTAACTTTCAGTTCTTGATGGTAAATGAGGTCGACATAGTCTAAAAACTGGGGATTGTCAATAGTAAGGATATCGTCGATATATCTGCTGTTATCGTTGAAAATTGAAATAAGTTGATCACTGTTTTGTATGGTTCCATCCTGTAGTTTTTCATAAAGTCCTGTTCGTAACAGAACAGGAAAAGATCTGCAATGAGAGGTGCGCAGTTTGTACCCATGGGAATTCCAATGACCTGTTGCTAGACGATGTTGCCGAAACGAACAAAAATGTTGTCTAGCAAAAGATTCAGTGCCTTAATCATGTCATCGTATGCCCAGGAACAATGATTTTTGTAAGTGATGTTAGAGAAGAATCCTTGCTTTTTATTAGAAAAATGAATAGTAGATCAGAAAATTTGAAAGACCATTTAATAAGTTGTACCAACTTAGATTTAATCAATTTATGTGGAAGGATTGTATTAAGTGTAGAAAAATCATATCTGTCAATATACAAAACCGGTCTTTGCATTGATTTTAGTTTATCTAAAACTTCAATGGAATGTTTTACACTCCAAAAGTAATTTACACCAGAGTTTTGATAAGTTTTTTTTCACGGTATTTGATAGATAACTCTTTAATACAGGTAAATGCACTTGTTAAATGGATGGATAAATTAGTGGTAGAAAAGTTACTACCGAAGTAAAACCATGTTTGTAGGGATTTTTGTGAAGCTTAGGGACACAGTATATAGTAGGCAAGGTTTTATCTTAACGAAAAAACATAAACCAAACAGCACTACAGCGATACAGATATGCTCCAAGTTCCACCTAAAAATTTGGACGTTCGAAAGTGTCAGACTTTGCCAATTCATTTTATTGGACATCATTATAAAATTGTTTTCAAATAATAGAAACGTTGTTGGACGCTTTATCGACTGGTACAAATACATATTTATTGCTAAGATCTCTTGATTTTAACTTAATTCTGTTTACAGACAGCTTAGGCAGTGACTCTTTATAATTATCTTTATAAAAATTTGGTGACTTTTGTAATAATTCTATCTTTGAACATATAGAGTGCGTGTTTGCACTTTCTCGTTTCTCGAGACATAGGTTGTCGAAATGCGCATATGCAGAATTTAAATTCACAGTAACTACGGTATTTAGTCATTTGTTACCACGGGGTCGATGCCACTGCTGGTGGACTTTTAGTCCCCGAGGGTATTCACCAGCCCAGTAGTCAGTACTTCGGTGCTGACCCGAAAGCCGATACTATTGAAACCTTACAATATCTAAAATTTTGTTAATTTTGTTGAAAACTAAGGAGTATCTCCCTCATGCAAAGCTCTGTCCTTAGCTGATTTTGGCTTTACATTAAGATCATATTGGTTATTTGTTCTCTATCAGTTTTTAACATCTTTGAGTTTATGGTCTCCCAAACGTTTAGATTTTATCTTCACTGAAGAGACAGAAGTTGTCGAAATGCGCATATGCAGAATTTAAATTCACAGTAACTTCGGTATTTAGTCATTTGCACCATTTTAAGTCTACTAAAATTTGACGGTTCTGCCAAAGGAGAAGGACCAAAATACACTATGCATTAAGGAATTTATGTTGATACGATTTTTGACTTTGTATAAACGAATATAACCGACGATGAAGTTTTGATAAAAATTTGAAAATATATTGGCAATAAAAAACACGCCGGTCTGGTAAGGACAGTAAAAATTAGTCGATGAAATACAAAGACGACATGTTCGTCAATAATTACTATCCCTGTGTTTGGCTTCAAAATTTTCTTTGAGGTACCAATATTTTTTTCATTGGATAAGAGAAAATAACGCTGTCTTTGGTAAAAGTTACAAAAAAATTCTTCTATGATGTTCCCATAATGCCGTTTTGTGGTTGTCATTTAGTGCAGATCTGTCGAACTGTTCAGCAGGTCACCTTCAAGAAATCTTCAAAAATTAGGAATTGACACGAAACCGGCCTGTCACCCGCGCTGATCATAACAATTCCCCGGAATCGGAAGTTTCGACCCGCGAAGGTCCCAAGCGTCGGGAATTTCCCATCTAAGCCATTTGTAAACAAAACCAAGCTGATTAATTGTGAATAGTATTTAACGAAAGATTGCAATTATAGTGATGTCTCATCAAGGAAAAAAAGTCATATGTCAGGACCAGCAAAACAAGGATCTTCAAACTAAAAAAAAAAAAAGCAAATATAACAATAATTCTTCTCTGTTAAGATCGCCGTAATAGGCATATCTTCTAACGGCAGCAAAGTTCATATATAAGGACCAGCAGAACGAGGATCTTCCAAAAGAAAAAAAAAACAAATATTACACAGAATGGGAAAAAATACCCTGTCTTAACTGGTTAGATAAAATTTACGTCCAGTTAGCTATACCTCAGCTGTATCAGGACGAGAAAAAATAATCAAGACAAAAGAATACTATATGTGAAAGAATTGAGTATTTAAGGTTGAAGGGACAACTGGGGCAATGAATTTTTATTACCACTGAAAAATTGTAGAAAGGATAGGGACAGGAAATTTTACCTTATCTACGGATTCCCTTTCCCAGTGAGACTTCTCTTCAACGAAAAATATAGAAGGGGTCTTTATTCTGCATGGGGTGTGGCGTTTCTCCCTATTTTGACTATAATGGTTCGCCTTTCGTTAAAATGCTCCGACTACCTTGCATAGCCCCTTTTTAAGCCAAGGAATGGCCATGGAAAAGACTATATATTGTACACTGTGCTGTATAAATGTTGTTGCCACCGGAAGAGTTTGTGTATATTGTACGTTGTGTTATATAACGTTGTAACAACCACGGAATTTATAACGTTAGAATGCACATAAAAACAGATAATTACACCAAGGCAATGCAAGCTAAGTCTAGTACATTGTCCATTTCAACTTTCATGCCTGAAGATTCTTTTCATTTTGAAAATTAACTAAGGACTTGACCCTTTTTGTTCTTTTTTTGCAGAGCCTACACCATATATCTCATTTAGTATTGCTGACCACTTTACACTGATGTGCTTAAAGATGTTTCCAGAAAGTAAACATTTGCTTGCAGACGTACAAAGTGTGCAGAAATGGTAAAAGGAATATTGCACTTGAAGCAGAACAATAACTTGTTGATGTATGGAAAGCACAACCCTTTTCAATAGTGTTTGGTGACATACCTGTTGTTAACATTGGTTTCAGCGAATATTTGTAAAATGCGCCGAATACACGTATAAGATATAATTCATGAGTTTTCAAAATACAGAGGGGATTCTTATATGACGTCCCTTACAAATGTAATGGCAAACGACACAGTTTCGATATACATTGAACAATTTGTGAAAATTTGAGTACTGCACGATTTTGATACGTACTTTACAAATATATGTATGCAAAAGTAAATGACTTATCGGACTAATTTTCAGAATACAAAGCGCCGAAATTCGGTAAAATCGAGGAAAATTTTCCGTGTAAATTCAAAACAAATGATTATTTTTTATACTCATAGCTATCCAAGTGATTTTTGTGCAGGTGAATCTTTGATGAGATAAAAATAATTTCTTTGTTTCTATATTAGGCATACTTTTTGTTGCTTATTTCATTGTTTAAGTTCCGGAGCCTTAAACTTCGTATGTTTTGAAAAGCTTTTTGTCATGGTTCAAATATCAATTTTTAACTGGATATCATATATCTGGTAGGGCTTATAACAGGGAATTATATTATTGATATAACTTAAAGGTTAAAGAGCGTTTTTTAGATGTAGCTTAAATATTTTATGAAAGGATATGGATTGATTGATTGATTAGTTAGAGTTTAACGTCCAATGAGCAATATTAAATGGACATGAGACCATAACACATATGTAAACTCCAACTGCAATAATTTTAATGAGCTGTATGGCCATTTCGGAAATTAATTCCTCATCAGCAGCAACAAAAAGCCTAACAAAATTAAATTTTACGTACAGTTTTGCGAGACAGCGTCATTGACGTTATTTCGTATCTTTCAACGCTGCTGCTCAAGAAATAGACGTCCGGGATAAATAATCGCAGATTTCTCGTTTTATTTTTGTTTTAGACAATATCAGAAATTCCGGGCATGCATTGAATTATAAATAATTTATTTTTCATAATACCAGGTGATGATTTAGAGAGGCGGGGGAATAAAATAAAATTTGTAATGTAAAATTGGGGAGTTTAGTCTAAAATTTTCGTGTCTTCCAACGCTCGGCTTTTTTCAATAACGGCCCTTCCACCGTCAAACCCAGGATCCGCCCCTGAAGACGTCAGTTAGAAAAACTAAAAAGAAGAAAAAAGGCATACTAAGGTTTGTTATATTAAAAAAAAATGGCGACGACGTTACGCATTATCTAAACACTTTCAGAAGTATTGCACCACTGGTAAGCACTTTGCAGCTACTTCAAAAGTCACATGATGATTGCAAAAGAGGGGAAAATTAAAAATAAATTACAAATTACCTTGGTGACCACGAGAACAAGCTGCACTTTATATACCTAGAATTGATCGTGCCACCTTTGAATGCATGAAACACAGCTTTCCAGGAATTATAATTTCTTATCCGCTAAACTTAGCTTTTAATTACATGTGTATAAATTCTGTTACATATTCAAATTCCTTTGCTTCATTTAACAGGCAGATACAGTAAAAATTTATTTTATCCATGACCAGATTGAACGATTATGATAGACAATTAATCAAGATGTTAAATTTAATGAGTTCTACCAACATGATAATGACCATTTGGCAGTTGGCATTGCTATCAGATCTCTCATTGCTGACGACAGTCAGCATCAGTGACCCTTCATTGAGCAAATGTTTCAAGTAAATACAATAAAATCGAACTGGTTTATACTAGAAAACTAACTAACGACGTACCAATCACTCACTATTTTGCTTCCTAAAATAGTTCACAATTTTTATTTTCAGATTTTAGAAATTTTATTCGAGGGTCATCAGAAAAAATGATTGACAAATTCCATATTGGAAATGACACCCTCAAAGACCTAGCCAAACTCAACCCAGTCCATCAAACTAAAGTGTCTTTTGTTGTAGTAAGCGATTCACATTAAGATATATAAACAATAATATTTCTATTAGTATATTGTATCATTTTATTGTCTATAAACATTACTATAATTATTTCTTTTTCATTTGTCAACTTGGTAAGTCGATTACCATAAATAATGAAAAAGCTCTGACTGATAAATTTGAGGAAAAGTTTACGTACTGTCAACCTGCTTCAAAAAAAGAAATACCAATATTTTCTAAGGACATCTTTTTGGATGAGTTTCGGAAAATAACAGATCGAAATTCACCAAGATTTCCATTAGAGTCATGTCTTGTGCTGCTTGTGAGCAATGTACACAGAGAATTTTTTTCCATTATAAAAAAAATCCAGACTGACAATAGATCTGAATAAGGACATTACACGATATGTTCTTTATTGCAGGTGAGCAAAACCAGAATTATACACCCCCGAATGACATTCTTAAAAATGCAAAGTTAGCTTTCATGGAATATAATAAATTAAAGGAAAAAGCGAATTGTCTCTGTTAATGTAAATATGAAAATAAAGTACACCTTGGATATTTTTTTTTGGTGCAAAATACAATGTAGGTCGAAATTCAAAATGACCCCGAGACCTTATAATAAGGGGATAATTACAAATTCCCCTTCATTTCAGAGGTTGACAGCTATGCTAACTGCCAATTTAATATCGGAATAACCCGGAACTTGCACCTTCATCATGGTTAATAGAACTACCCGCTCTGAGAATATCGTTATGGTAAGAAATCTGCCAACTAAATGGGATTGATTAATTGTTGTTTAACGCAGACTTTAGCAATATTTCAGTTATATCGTGGCCTAATCTGTTGATAATATTCTTAATATACAGGTAAAAACATCACTCAAAAAGTATTGCTATGTACAGATAAAAATGATTTCTGAAAGATAAAATCGTGTAATAGCAAATTTAAGATAATTAAATCAAATTCGATGAAATCTAAAAATTGGATAATATACTTATATTTTACTATACAAATTAACAACTTTTAAAAATTGAACAATGTTGTCGCCAGCAGCATTTGTAAATGATTCTTTAAGAGAATCAGCTGTGTAAAATATGCAACTTATGTCAGAAACATCGACATAGTCAAAACACTCGGCCGTCAACTGGATGGAGCAAAAAAACGACTTTCATCTGACCAGTGCACCCTTTGCAGTGATCTGATATTCCATCCCATATAGTCAAGCGCCCATTAAAGCCTAGCTGTTTTGTGCCTTAATGTCAATGCTGGGCGTTTTATTGGTCTTCTAGCACGAAGTCTTGTATTGTTAAGACGTCTGTTGACGGTCCGTCTACTCACTCACCTGTTTGCAATCAATCGGCTTCTAAACTTATTGGCTGTGCTAAACGGGTCTTGTCTTGCAAGCCTTTTGAGGAGTCTATCTTCTCTTGGAGACGTTTTTATAGGTCCCACAATCTGTTGGACGTTCTTTTACACACCCGGTCTGGTTTACACATTGCATGAGCCGAACAATAACGGAGTGGCTTACATTGAAATATTAGCAGATTGTCTATTTGGTATACCACCTCTTACCATTCCTACCGCTTGCCATCGCTCGGCATCTGTCAGTTTTCCACCGAAATAAAGATAGGACAATTTAAAGTTTAACCTGTTCTGCACGTGCAAGTAGTGATTGGAAACTCCGTCAAACTTGAATTTGATAAACGTACAGGTGAGTTTACAAAACATTCTGTGTCTTTCGATAAATTAATCGATCGATAAAACATTCCAGGTAACATAAAAGAAAACATGTTTTTGTATAAGGCACACATATTTTGAAAAGACAAAAGCGGGATTCAACTTTTTTTTTCATTTTCAATACGGTGGTCACTAACTTATTGCAAAGTGTATATAACGAGTTTTTTTTGTGTATGCCCGATTCGACACCTTGTCAAAACAACTTGTTCCTTCCGATTTTTCAATAGAAACTATCGCGTTTACCAATTTCTGGTTGTATTCCGTGCGATTTATTATTTATTTACAAGTCCCCTCTATCTTGCCATATCTTTTAGATGTATTTACTTACTAAAGGCTTCATGTCAGTGTACGGCATTGGACAATCCGCCACCTCATCATCTAATGAATCACTTGTCTCCTTGGCAACAACAGTGTTTCAATAGATTCCTACATGACTACGGATCCAAATATAAATGACTTCTTTGCCTATAGCAACAAGTGACTTGTAAAACTCAACCACCTTAAGAATAACTTGGTGTTTTGTCTTTCGACTTTCGATTGCCAATCGGCATGAGAGAGAATTAGAACAAATCGAGAACTGACTTTTTTGCGATGAAGCCACAAATTTGAGTGCTAAAAATAGCGGTGCATTCAGCAGTTAATATGGAACTTGAGGATGGTGTTCGGAGAGTTGTTGCTCGATCTCCGAAGACAGCTGCAGAGGCCAACCTGTCTCCATCCCTAGATCCATCTGTGTATACAGGTAAGTATTCAGATTTAATTCTTGCCAACTCCTGGATAACCAGAGGATTAGTGTCAGACTTTTTATTTTTTTTATAGTTTCAAATTGGTTTTTGGTTTAGCCATAGAGGTTTTTTGGAGTTTGGTCAACTGTACATTGGTAGATTCCAAGTGTGGTTGGATACGGAGTCCAAAAGTTTAAATAACATTTTACCGTGCATCATATACTGTCTTGTTGAGTGGTCTGAAAACACAGTCTGTCTTCTAGGGATGGTTCAACATAGGGACTCTTCACCGGAGAAGTTCTGAATGCACGTAAGACGTAAACCTTGGTGATGAATTGCATCTAATAATTTAATATAGGATTAACAGACAGAGCCGTAAAGGAAACATCCGTAATCTAACTTTGATCGAACCAACGATCGATATAAATTTAATAAAACAGTGCTATCCGCACACTAGTGGGTACTCGCACCCTAGTGGGTACGCGACACAACTTCTAAAATATCTAATGCCACCAACTCAGTGAGACATGATATTTAGAGAATATACTTTGATCTTTCTCCGAACATTTAAATTTTCTTTTGCCCGAAAAAGACTTGATTAAAACAAATCCAATTTTATATGTAAACCAGATAAATCAGCATTTGTATTTCTTTTCAGACATACGTGTTACAAACCTTCCTATTGTTTTAGGAGACCTTCTTATCTAAAACCATGTTCCTTTAAAGCTATCAACGGTATCTTAGACAAAATTGTTTTCAATACTGCCTACAAGACAAGAAAATGGACCATTGAAGGTTTTAATGGGTCGCTTTACATTTTGAGTTCAAGGCTAACAGTAATGTCTATCTTTTGTCCATTTTGTTACTGCTTTGTGAAGGCATCTGGGATTAAACCATGGTGATGTGGAGATTGTATGTGAAGTACCTTATTGTAAAAGATATTTGAACATCTTACTTGTTCCTTGACTATGGCATATTGACATAAACATGGTTATATACCTTTTTTTTAACTCCTATGGCCTATATATATGAAGGGGTTAGTAACTGTGCTTGGCCTAAACCATAAGGGAGGAAACATGATGTCAAAAGGCAACAAACATTACGATTGAAATCGGACTGTTTGCACTTGCAGATGAGTTAGTTGTGAATTATTCAGAAAGCTGTAAACAGAACAGAATTGAACCGACAATAGTGGATATATTACATATCAAGGCAATGTGAATATGGAGAACGTTTCATTTACGTAAGAAGTTGCTTTAAAGTACACATGTAAAGTCTATATATATAAATATATTCGGAGCAGCATTCCGATGTAACCATTCTACCTTTATAATGGCAACAGAGACTTAATTTGAACCATTATTTTATGCTCTTATCCGAACCAATTACCAATAGCTACATAAAAGATATTTGTTAATGAGAGTGAACATGCCCGACGAGAAAAAAAATGATAAAAATGAGTCATTTTCATGTCCTGTGTATCCCAATAAAGGCAAAGATTGGTATTTTTTACTAGAATCGAAAAATAGATTACTTAAAATGTGGATGTAACCTGGTAAAGCAGCAAAGCAAAGATAGTATAGAATGTGGTGAAATCAGAATTGACTTAAGAATGGTTTGTTTCGGAAGCGCAAAAACATTTTTTTTATGTAATAAAAAAAAATAATGAATAGCTTATAGCAGGTTATTTTTCGAGGGTGTAAAATTTTGCGATTAATACTAACTAGAGTCCCCTCAATTTTATGGGCCAAGATTTTTACAATTTGTCATTTTACTCGTATAGATAGTTATAATTAAAAGCAATGTTATTGTGGAGCATATTTTCTCGATTTAGAATCAATCGAAAAAATAAGCGAAAATTTCCATCACGCTAAAAATACCTGCAATGCCTACTTACATTTTTTTCAAAATGTTACTTGCGATCATTCTGACAATACAAGGATCTATATCTGCTTTCAAAGACCACTTCCTCATACATGTTTAACCATTACAATGTACCCACAATCTCGCTTGCAACGTATAACTGCCTATTCTCCTCTGATAGTACTTCTTACATACATTGTACATATATCAGAGATGTGCATAGTACTTTGGATTTAAAACGTCAATTTGCGTAAACTTGGCAAAGACAAATTATCGAACCGATTATGACTGATTAGTTAGAGCATTATTTCAGTTAAATTATTACGCGAAGAAGTAAGTAAGTTACAAATTTTGTGGAGATAAATAATAAAACCCAAGAACCAATCAGGTCGAAAGGGGGACAAATGGACAGTACATTAATTTCAGTCTTGTATACAACCCAAGCGATTCTACTCTTCTTTCCAGAAATAAAGAAGGTTCTATAAACTGCATGCAGCGCTGCGTTTCTCCGTTTTTGTAACAATATTTTGTTTCCTGGTTTTCCGTATTTTACTTGACTCATACTCATAGACAGGGCATTTTTGTATCCAGCATCTCCTGACACATAGTGTAGTCTCCCGAAACAGAATATGATTGATTTATTGAGTTTAACGTCCAGTGAGCAATATTTCAGCTATATCAGGACGAGAACAAGTTAATCAATTCAAAAAATATACATAAGAGAAGAAAGAAACAAAAGTGGCAGGGACAACTAGTTTTGATTGCAACTGAAAAGGGAAAGAATGTGTAAGGGCAGGAAATTTAGCCTTCCATGCGAGTACTAGTGACTCTGTTCTGAAAGGATCTTTATACTGCATAGAGCGTGGCAATTCTCCACAGTTTGACTACAATGGTTCGCGGTCATGCTTTCCGAATTATAAACTGACTACCCCGCATATACAGGGCATTCTCCTATCCACCAAATGGTGAAGCGCCCGGCAGCTCAGTAGTCGGGTCCCCTTTATTAGCTCACCTGGCTTATGCCAGGGTGAGCTTTTGCCATCACTTTGCGTCCGTCGTCCGTCCGTCCGTCGTAAACTTTTCATTCAAAGATCTTCTCCCCTGAAACTACTGGGCCAAATGGAACTAAACTTGGCCACAATAGTCCTTGGGTGGTCCCCTATAAAAAAGGTGTTTTTCAGGTCCGTGCGATCTCCAAGATGGCCGCCAGCGGGAAACATAGTTTTAACATTGGACCCTATGGGAAAACACATTCAAAGATTTTCGTCTCTGAAACTACTGAGCCAATCGGCACCAAACTTGGCCACAATAGTTCTTTTGTGGTCCCTTACAAAATAGGTGTTTTTCAGGTTTGTGCGATATCCAAGATGGCCGCCAGCGGGAAACATAGTTTTAACATTGGACCCTATGGGAAAACACATTCAAAGATCTTCTCTGAAACTACT
>MJUU01039438.1:158170-170346 GCA_002080025.1 Modiolus philippinarum
TATTTCCCTTTAAATTCTGTTTTCAAATCTTCTGGGGTTTCCTTTTCCCTTTCAAGTTTTAGAGAAATTCCCTGCTATCAATTTATTTAAAAAAATTATTTGTTACATAATCAAGAGCAAAAAAAGTATTTTTGTACAAATTTTTATAATTTTTTGCAAAAATACTTCCATAAACTTTACTTATTTCACATCTTTATCATTTTTGTATATAAATATACATTGTATCATATTGTAATTTCTGCTTACCTTTCAAGCTATTATCATTGGCAGGTATGTCTTTACTTGCATCTTGGCTTCATAAAATGCATTGACTATTGTTTTAAACTGGATATGCAATAATTTTTGCTGCCATTGTCGTGATGTTGCCTGTTTGTTGAAAATTCTACACTCAAAACATCTTCTCTGAATCTGCTGGGCCAAGTGGAACCAAACTTAGTCACGATAGTCCTTACGTGGTCCCCTTTAAAAAAATGTGTCTGGCAAGTCAACACGCCATCCGAGATGGCCGTCAGTAGGATCTTTGTCGAAAAATGGGCCCTAAATATAAAGATCTTCTCCTCTGAAACTACTGGGCCAATTGGAACCAAAATTTGTCAAAATGGTCCTTAGGTGGCCCCTTTTTAAAAAAAAATGTCTGGCAAGTTCGTATCATATCCAAGATGGCCGCAAGCAGGGAACGCGGTTTTAACATTGGATCCTATGGCAGAGCATGCAAAGATCTTCTCTGAAGCCACTGCAGCAATTGGAACCAAACTTAGTCACAGCAGTCCTTGGTGATCCAGTTGAAAAAATGTGTCCCGCAAGTCTGCACTTCATCCAAGATGGCCACTAGCGGCGAACTTTGTCGAAAATTGGACAATATTGCAAAAAATCTTCTCCTCTGAAAATACTGGGCCAATAGGAACCAAACTTAGTCACAGTGGTCCTTAGGTGGCCCCTTTTAAAAATGTGTTCGGCAAGTCCACATCATATCCAAGATGGCTGCCAGTGGAGAACGTGGTTTTAACTTTGGACCATATAGGGAAACATATTCAAAGATCTTCTCATATGAAAGTACATGGCCAATTGGAATCATACTTGATCACAATGGTCCCTTCATAAAATATGTCCGGCATGTCCGCATAGAATCCAAGATGGCAGGCAGCGGGACCACGCATATTGTTTAACCTTGAACCCCATGGGAAATCATTCAAAGATCTCCACTGCAAATACTAGGCCAATTGGAACCAAAGTGAGGCACAATGATCCTTAAATGGTCTTCTCCAAGTAAGATGACAGTTGGTCTCTGTCCCATCAAAAACAGCTGCCAATTGGGAACATTGTTTAATTTTGATAACATCAATGTCTATCAACAAACTTGAAAATGAGACTGTTAAACGTTGGGATTATTTTGACTTATTGTGTCAGCCATGACCCAGGTGAGCGATACAGGCTCTTGAGAGCCTCTCGTTTAAATAACACGTTCTTAACATTTATATAAATCTAATTGATTTAAATGGTTTTAATTCAAGTTACGTTTCTGAAATATCAAAAAGAACATTTCAGACAACTTAATCCTGATAAACATATAGTTTCTTTAACGAAATCAAGTTGATTATTGAATTCTTACATCCAGTTAAATGAATTTTGCAAAAGGTTGGATAACCAAGACTTTGCACGAGCTTTAAGACATTAAAAAATTATATAACGAGATGAGAGAAATGTAATAATAAACGTGTTTTAAAAGTTTTGGAATAAAAGGGACAACAGGAAACACCTACAATGGCTAGAAATTATAATTTCATCCCACAATCTGCTAGGGAACTACACAGGATTGATTGATTGATTGAATATTGGTTAACGTCTACTCAGCAATATTTCAGCTATATCAAGACGAGAACAAGTTTGTTAATAAATAATCACTTTGGGGTATGGAAAAGGTCATGCGACGGGAAATTCTGACTGCCACTGGAAAAGTAGGGTGAAATCGAAAAGGGCGGAGAATTTAGCCTTGTGGCCGATCACCTATGTACCACTCAAAAAAAGCTTGCTACAAGGGTTCTTTAACGTGCAGGAAGCGTGGCATTTCTTCCAACACGTGGACCTGAGTTTACATCCCATCCGAAAGATGGGTTGTGTATTTATTAATCCCGCACAATCACGGAATGGGTCCTATTTCTATATCCCGGGCCCCTCGGGGTCAGCCCCAGTTCAGGAGGGGTCACACCCCGCAAGCCGGAGATACTAGGTCCTATTTCTATATCCCGGGGATTCCTCGGGGTCCTCTGAACTGTTAGGAAGACTCATACTCCAAGCTCAGAGGATGCTGCGGGCCTATTCATAAGCCGGGACCGCGCACAGCGGAACTACACAGGAAAAACACAAATAAGACAAAAGACAAACGTAAACAACGATAGGAACTCGGGACAGCAGGACTTGGTACCGGCACTAGCAAAAGCCAGCGGTAGGGTTAAACCGGTTTATGGGTACCCAATCACTGGACACTGTTTTTTCTCTAATGACGTAATGCAAAACAGCAAAGATTTTGTTCCAAATAAATCTGGCTAGAATTTTGACGAGACTTGTTTTCTCACGAGTCAGAAGAGCCAATGTCTCTATATCATTCAGGAAATGTGAAAAAATTGAACTGGATACCAATTACAGAAACTGATTATCAATAGTATTCAAGAGTTTATCGGCCCATAAACTAATTTGTCTTGAAACTTGCAATATCTAAATTTAACAAAATTTTGTTACAACTAAGGAATATCTCAATTTTGCATAGCACTGTCCTTGGCTGATTTTTTTTTTATATCTTATTGGTTATTTGTTCTCTATCAGCCTTTACAAATATTCGGTATATGGATTTCCAAAAATTTAATTTTATCTGAACTGAAAGGACATAAGTTGTCAAAATGCGCCTTATACAGGATCTAAATTTATAGTAACTTCGGTATTTTTTTCTAGTGCCAACGACACATTCGGTCTTCATTGATAAAATTAAGCGTCACGATGCATGATAAAAATAATTCTAGATGATTTTTATTCTATAATACATTGTATATTATCGTCCAATCAGGATTAGAATTACTTTAAATTAGCTAATATTTGAATATCGGTCTGCGGTTGTCAGTTTTCTTTTAAAGAGAATAAAACTAGTCAGCAGGGTTCATTTGCGTCTATGGCAAAGAGAGAGGATGCAGCAAATAATTGTCCTTTATGTGTAAAAAATTCCGGGACTTTCAAAAAATTACACAACTTCTTTCTTTGTACTGAAGGTTAATCTACCTTTGAAAAATTAAGACCTTTTCAAACATGTTGTATACAATCCACCTTTCAACGGGCGGATACAAGTGAACAGAAATTACAATAATTGTAGTGCTTACAAACTGTATAGAACAATTAAATATGCTGTATTAAATAATCTTGAAACGAGCTTTCCTTAGCAGGAGGTACATTGATTGTTGCAGTTTTATTTCGATTAACTTTACAATGACATTCAAAACACTTGTTTTGCTTACTTTTTGGAAATAAGATTAAATCGTGATACAGCTGAAATACAACTGATAACGACGCAAATCATGTATTATTATGTCGCCCAAACGAAGTTTGGGAGACATATCGTGTTTACTCCGTTTCTCATTATTTTTTGTTGTTCTTTTTCTTCTTCTTTCTTCCGCTCAATTCTTGTCCGACCCGTTTCTCAGAAACTATTGGGCCAAACTTCATGAAGCTGCCTATTTGAGTAGATGTGCAGAAACCTTTAAAAATTTTCAAAATGGCCACCGTTGCCATGGAAACTGAAAAAAGGCGGGAAAATTCAAAGTGTTCAGAATTGGATGAAATTTTACAGGAAGGTTGCCTAGCATGCATAGAATTGACTTTTGGTCTTAACATTTTCAAAATGGCGACCGTTGCCATGGAAACGGAAAAAAGGCGGGAAAATTCAAAGTGCTCAGCATTGGATGAAATTTTACAGGAAGTTTGCCTAGGATGCATAGAATTGATTTTTGGTTTTGATATTTCCAAAATGGCGACTGTTGCCATGGAAACGGAAAAAGGCGGGAAATTTCAAAGTGCTCAGAATTAGATGAATTTTTACATGAAGGTTGCCTATCATGCATAGCATTGATTTTTCGTCTTGATATTTTCAAAATGGCTACCGTTGCCATGGAAATGGAAAAAGGCGGGAAAATTTAAAATGCACCAATTTGGATGAAATTTTACGGTAATGTTGTATGACATGTGTAGAAATGATTTTAAGCCTCAAAATTTTTAAGGTGACTGCCATTGCCATGGAAAATGCTTCAATTGGATTAAATTTTACACGATAGTTTTCGGACGTGTAAAAATTAACGTTTAGTCTTAGAAATTTCATAAATCCTGCTGTTGCCATGGAAACTGTGGAAACCATTAACAGTGTTCGTTTGGGGGACATCTGTAACGCTGTGCGTTACAATAAGCAATATTTAAAAATGGGTTCAATTTATGTTTGTTGACGATCCCGCATCCACGACCAGAAAAGAAAAGGATTGTACCCAATCCTGTTTAAGGGGGCCGTCTTTAACTTACTATGAGGTATGAGAATATCTGATTGTTAAAGGCTTCGTGGTATAAGCAAATCTCATTGTTGAAAGCCTCATGTGGCTTTAAGATAAAGAACATCAATAAAAGAGTTGTTCTTTTCTTGGTGATACCATGTAGAGATTTTGTCTCATGTGCATTTAATCCATATCCTTTCATTGTTTATTTCAAAGCTATCATTAATTACTTTAAACTAGAGGCCCAGAGACTGAGCCTATATCGCTCATCTGACAAATTCTTCTCTGCCATGCATGACCAAAAATTATGTTTTTTACCAATGTAGGTCTAATGTTTAACAATGTCTTCTATTAGCACATGTGTTTTTTGTCCTTTTGAAATGAGTAAACTTTGCAAAGGACCTTATATTCATTATTCCAATACAATTTGCTTGAACAGTTTCAGAGAAGACGATGAAAATGTTGTTTTTCCCATAAAGTCCAATGTAAAACGTACATTCTGTGCTGCCCACCATGTTTTTTTTGTCTAATAAGAACAAAATGAGCAATCTTTGTTAAGGACCTTTCGTACATCAGTCCTATAAAGTTGGATTGAATTTGCTACAGCGGTTTCAGGGGAGAAGATAAAAATATGATTTTTCCATAGGGTCCAATGTTAAACTATGTTCCGTGCTTGCAGCCATCTTTTTCATCTGCTAAGAACGGAATGAGCAATCTTTGTAAAGGACCTTTAGTACACCATTTTTGTAAAGTTTGGTTTGAAAGGAGAAGATGAAAATGTTATTTTCCCATAGGGTCCAATGTTAAACTATTTTCCGTGAGGGCGGCCAAGTTTTTATTGGATCCGAACAAAATGAGATGAACAATCTTTGTTCAGGACCTTTAGTTCATCATTCCAAAAAAAAAAAGAAAAAAAATTGGTTGAATTTGCTTCAGCCGTTTCAGAGGAGAAGATGAAATTGTCATTTTCCAATAGGGTCCAATGTTAAACTATGTTCTGTGCTAGCGGTCATGTATTTTATGGGATCGAAATGAACTGGGCAATCTTAGTGAAGGACCTTCCATTCATCATTCCTGTATTGTTTGGTTGAATTTGCTTTAGCGCTTTCAAAGGTGAAGATAAAAATGTGATTTTCCCAAAGGGTCCAATGTTAAACTATGTTCCGTGCTGGCGGTCATGCTTTTTTTCGGATCGGCAGAAAATGAGCAATCTTTGTACAAGACCTTGAGAACATCATTCCTGTAAAGTTTGGTTGAATTTGCTTCAGCCGTTTCAGAGGAGAAGATGAAAATGTGATTTTTCCCATAGGGTCTAATATGAAACTTCAGTTCATGTTTGTTTTCGGATCGGAACGAAATGAGCAATCTTTATAAAGGACCTTTAGTGCATCATTATTGTAACGTTTGGTTGAATTTGCTTCAGTGGTTTCAGAGAAGATGAAAATGTGAAAAGTTCAACGGACGGACGGACGCCAAGTGAATGCAAAAGCTCAAAATTACCCTCCGGGTTAGTTGAGCTATAAAGGAGGCTTTTGTGTCGGGGCAATTTGGAAAAAAATTCCATGCTTTAAACTAGAGACCCAAAAACTGAGCCTGTATCGCTTACCTGACAAAATACTTTTCTGCCATGCATGACCAAAAAATGATGTTTTTTTACCAATGGAGGTCTAATGTGTAGCTATGTCTTCTATTAGCACCTGTGTTTTTTTTGTCCTTTTGAAATGAGTAAACTTTGCAAAGCGCCTTCTATTCATCATTCCAATACAATTTGCTTCCACATTTTCAGAGAAGACGATGAAAATATGATTTTCCCATAAAGTCCAATGTAAAACGTACCTTCTGTGCTGGCCACCATATTTTTGTCAAATAAGAACAAAATGAGCAATCTTTATTCAGGACCTTTAAATTTGCTACAGCGGTTCCACGGGGGGGGGGGGGTTGGAGGGAGAAGATGAAAATGTGATTTTCCCATAGGGTCCAATGTTAAACTATGTTCTGTGCTGGCGGCCAAGTTTTTTATGGGATCGGAACGAACTGCACAATCTTAGTGAAGGACCTTCCATTCATCATTCCTGTAAAGTTTGGTTGAATTTGCTTTAGCGCTTTCAAAGGAGAAGATAAAAATGTGATTTTCCCATAAGGTCCGATGTTTAATAATGTTCCGTGCTCGGAACGAAATGAAGAATCTTTGTAAAGGACCTTTAGTTCATCCTTCCTGTAAAGTTTGGTTGAATTTGCCTTAGCCGTTTCAGAAGAGAAGATGCAAATGTGTTTTTCCCATAGGGTCCAATGTTAAACTGTGTTCTGTGCTGGCGGCCATGTTTTTTATCAGATCGGAACAAAATTTACAATCTTAGTGAAGGACCTTTAGTACATCATTCCTGTAAGGTTTAGTTAAATTTGCTTAAGCGGTTTCAGAGGAAAAGATTAAAATATTATTTTCCCATAGGGTCAAATGTTAAACTATGTTCCGTGCTGACGGTTATTTTTTTTTCTGGATCGGAAGAAAATGAGCAATCTTTGTAAAGGACCTTTAGTACATCATTGCTGTAAAGATTGGTTGAATTTGCTTCAGCCGTTTCAGAGAAGATGAAAATATGATTTTTCCCATAGGGTCCAATGTTAAACCTTAGTTCCGCGTTGGCGGTCATGTTTTTTATCGGATCGGAACGAAATGAGCAATCTTTGTAAAAGACCTTTATTCCTGTAAAGTTTGGTTGAATTTGCTTCAGTGGTTTCAGAGGAAAAGATGAAAATGTGAAAAGTTTAACGGAGGGACGGACGCCAAGTGAACGCAAAAGCTCAAAATGACCCTCCGGGTCAGTTGAGCTAAAAAAAGGCTTTTGATTCGGGGCAATTTGGAAAAAAATCCATGCTTTTTACTGTTATCAGTACAAAAGTACGCAGATCATCTACAACGTTTGCAAATGGGCATTTACTAGTGATCAAATTACAAAATCTCGAGATGCATTGATCCAGTGTAGCTCTATAGTCTATGCAGAAATTTATTTTTAAAAGATGAATATTTAGCAGCATAACAATGCCAGAGCACGTAGTAGCAAGCCTACATGTGTGCAAGTGTTGACTCATGTGGGAAAATCTTTGTCTAAATACGGGATGGAAATGTATTTTTTTGGTTGAAAAAAGCATTTTGCCCTCTTTGGTTTACTAATCATATACTAGTAACAGAAAAGATAAGGCCTTGCAAACTACTTTGTCATACAACTACTGTTCACGACTTAAAGTATCAGTCGAGAAAAAAATTAAAGGACACATCAGTTTTATGACTTTTTAGACTTTTCAATTATTTGATTGATCTTTATTACGACTCCACTTTTGTTACACTTGAATTGCCGTGTTTTGGGGTTTTTAATTTCTCCCTTCAATTTGCCTCGATATACGTTTGCCTAGGTGCAATTCCAAGAAACAACTTAAAGACGCCATAGCAAAGCTTTTTGTTTTCATAAGTTAAGCTCCTATCCTCTGTTAACCAGCTTTCATAAAAATGTCATGATGCGATGTATAAAGGAAGTGTTTCATTATTGTAGACGCAAATGTGATTTATTAAGTGACCAGACTTTATTGTCTTACTTACTGTCATTCTGACCAGTCAATAATCTTGTCAACTCTTCCGTCTACAGAATACAGTCTGCACCATATCAATCGAACGAACCAGACAGTAATATAGTTAATTTATCAATTGTGGTCTTATATGAAACAAAAATACAGAACAAATAGGATTTCTTCGTAATTACTTAAAGTAGACTTAACCTTTTGTCTCGGACAACAACAACCGCGTTTATTAAACTATGAGATGTCCAAGTACTGATTATGTAATACGATAGTGCCGGACTAAAGGAATAACAAGGCAATTTTATTTCATATCACCTTTGTTACATATAATTCAGTTGGTTCAATTACTATCAAATGGTATACTTTATTCCAACATACAGCCCAAACAATACTCTGAACGGGCTGTATCGCTTGCGCGGGCTGTATTGAGACCCGATACAGCCCGCGGAGGAAATACAGCCCGGTGATGACGTCAGCAGAACAAATACATATATTTAGCTTAATTATCACAATTTATTGTTTTTTTTCAACCTGTCACCCAAGCAGGATAAGAAACCAGAGGCTCCCTAGAGCCTATATCGCTCACCTGGCTTTCAGTTGCCACAATCAAGCTAAGATGGTAAATTATACAGTTGAACTTCCGTCTCTCAAACTTTGATAGAGCAAACACCACCATTAACTTGGACTCTATTTTAAGTCTGATCATGTTTTACTGTACTTCTTTGTTGGACTTTTTTGACAAAAATTCTCTTGCTTAGGACCACTTTCAACACCAGTTTTAAAGTCGAGACATGATTTCACCCTACTTTTCCAGTGGCAGTCAGAATTTCCCGTCCCATGGCCCTTTCCATACCCCAAAGTGATTATTTATTAACAAACTTGTTCTCGTCTTGATATAGCTGAAATATTGCTGAGTAGACGTTAAACAATATTCAATCAATCAATCAATCATTTGGTAAATGGCAGTCAACAATTTTTAACACCATATCTTGAAGTTATAACATCAATATCCATTTGGAACCCAAATTCCATTGAAATCGGACAATGTTGAATTTTCCTGCCTTTTTGGCTCCATTTTGAAAATGGCGGTCAACGAACAATTTTAACGACAGTTTTGAAGTTGTTACATCAATACCTTTTTGGAAACCGAATTTCATTGAAATCGGACAATGTTGAATTTTCCCGCCTTTTTGGCGGCCATTATGAAAATGGCAGTCAACAAACAATTTTCAACACCGGTATTGCAGTAGCAACATCAATACCCACTTGGAAACCAAATTTCATTGAAATCAGACAATGTTGTATTTTCCCGCCTTTTTGGCAGCCATTTTGAAAATGGTGGTCAACGAAAAATTTTCAACACCGGTTTTGAAGTCGCAACATCAATATCTATTTGGAAACCAAATTTCATTGAAATCGGACAATTTTGAATTTTCCCACCTTTTTTGGCAGCCGTTTTGAAAATTGCGTTCAACGAACAATTTTTAACATCAGTTTTGAAGTTGCTATATCATTACCTTTTTGGAAACCAAAATTTATTGAAATCGTACAATGTTGAATTTTCCCGCCTTTTTGGTGGCCGTTTTGAAAATAGTGGTCAACGAAAAATTATCAACGGTTTAGAAGTCGCAACATCAATATCTATTTGGAAACCAAATTTCATTGAAATCGGCCAATGTGTAATTTTCCCGCCTTTTTTGGCAGCCATTTTGAAAATGGCGGTCCACCAATAATCTTCAACTTCAGTTTTGAAGTCGCCACAGCATTGCAAACATTTTATAAGTTGACACTTAACCTTCATCTTCTATAGTTTTGGAAATAAAGATGAAAAATAAGAAAATTATGAAAATTCCGTGAAAAAAGGCCAATAACTCCTATAAGGGTTTTTGGATTATCTTCAAAATTTCAGGGTGGGTAGATCTTGACATGCTGAACATTTTTGCAATAAAAAGTTGACTTGTATCTCTTATAGTTTTTCTGATAAAAATTTGATAAAGTTATAATTTTGCAAATTTTACAGAAAAAGGGCAATAACTCCAAGACGAGTTTTCGGATTTTCTTCGAAATTGCAGGGCAGGTATATCTTGCTATGCTGATCACTTTTGCCTCATGTCAGATTTTTGATATCTGTAATGGGTTTTGAGTTATTTGCAAAAACAGCAATTTACCCCTATGTTCTATTTTTAGTAACAACAGCCATGTTGTTTGGTCTTCGGACTAATCGAACACAATTTTTCAAACTGCATACCCTGGTGATGCTTCAGGCAAAGTTTGGTTACAATTGGCTCAGCAGTTTCAGAGGAGAAGATTTTTGAAATTGTTGACGGACGACGGACGGACCACGGACGCAAAGTGATGGCAAAAGCTCACATGGCCTTTTAGGCCAGGTGAGCTAAAAAAGATGAATTAATCTCACATTGTTTTAAATATTAATTAGTTTCAGAAAGTCAGAAATTAGAAACATCACATTTCATGCATGTCTATGTTCTTCAATTTCAATTTCACTTTTACTTTTGTTTAAGTATTTTTGTTAATTGCCGACAATTAAAAAATAAAGAGGAAAACATTAACCTAAAGCGTTTTACTGGTGAATTTGTTCAATGAAATAAAAGTAATAGAAACTGTGTATCGGGCTGCATCAGATTTACAGACTGCCTTTGGACCTATATACGGACCTGTACCTTGTTATTGCCCTTGCCTTCGGCTCGGGCTGTAACAAGGTACATGGTCCGTATCGCGGTCCTAAGCCAGTCTGCAAATCCGGATGCAGCCCTCTACACAATATTTTATGAAAGGATATGGAGTAAATGAACATGAGATCATAACACATATGTTTACTCCAAATGCAATAATTTTAATGAGCTGTATGGCCATTTCGGAAATTAATTCCTCATCAGCAGCACTAGTTACTATTACATAAATTTTTCTCCACAAATTTGTTGTTGTAGATAACTTATAAAATATAAACCCCCAAGGAGATTATGCAACATCAACTACCGAAATTAAGGTAGTTCGGGGGACTAAAAACAAAACTAAAGATGTTTCTTATTTTCCTGTGATGGAATATATATCAAATGCATTTCAAAATTTTAGTAAAAAATCAAAAGGTCACCGAACTCGTTTTTTCGGGAAAAGCTTCAGAATTTAACTATAGTCTATATAAATAGAAAATAAAATTTTAATTTTTTATATGAATAAAACAAAAGATTTTGGTAACAAGAGGCTCTCAAGAGCCTGTATCGCTCACCTGGACCATGGCTGACATAGATAAAGGGCATTTCTAATAGGAAAAACAAAACATAAAATTTAGCAGAATATTTTTTTTTAAATTACAATATTCTTGTTTGGTTTCAATGGCAACCGAAAGCTCCACCATCCATATGATAACAACCCATAACAGAACACTATGCAAAAAACATTTTGGCAGGGGTTTCAAGTTAATACATATTGCTGAAATTAAAACATTCAGACCACAATACAAATAAAAATTCAAAAAGTTGGGCAGAGGTTCCCCTTAAAATTAATAGGGCCAATGTAAAAACTATGTTCCAGATGGTGGCCATCTTGGATGAGGAACGGACTTGACAGATAAATATTTTGGATGGGACCACCTAGGGACCATTGTGGCTTAGTTTGGTTCTAATTGGACTAGTAGTTTCCGAGATGATCTTTGAATGTATATTCCATTGGGTCCAATGTTAAAACTATTTCCGCTGGCGGCCATCTTGGATGAGGTACGGACCTGCCGGATACCTTTTTTTGGATGGGACCATATAAGGACCATTGCAGCTTAGTTTAGTTTTAACTGGACTAGTAGTTTCTGAGAAGATCATTGAATGTATTTTCCATAGGGTACAATGTTAAAACTATGTACCCCGATGGCGGCCATCTTTGATGAGGTACCGACCTGCCGGATACCTTTTTTTGGAAGGGACCGTCTAAGGACCATTGTGACTCAGTTTGATAATAATTTGACAGTCAGTTTCTAAGAAGATCTTTGAATGTCTTTCCAAAAGGGTCCAATGTTAAAACTGTTCCCCGCTGGCGGCCATCTTGGATTACGTACGGACCTGCTGGATACCT
>MJUU01039441.1:9216-32189 GCA_002080025.1 Modiolus philippinarum
TCAAATATCAAGAGTCTAGGACTACTGGTATAGGCTGTACAAACTGCTTGCTAAAAACTTAATGTGATCAGTCATGCGTAACTAAGGGGCCAGGGCCACCATCCGGGTGTGGAATCGGTATGTACTCCCCAAGATGCAACTGCATGTCAAATATCAAGTGCCTAGGACTACTGGTATTGGCTGTACAAACTGCTTGCTAAAAACTTAATGTGATCGTTCATGTGCGACTAAGGGGCCAGGGCCATAATCTAAGTAGGGATTTGAGTTGTACCCATAAGGATGCAGCTGCACATCAAATACTATGGACCTACAACTAACATAAGCTTGTTAATTCACAATAGTTAACAAATTGTTGACGCCGCCGCCGCCGCCGGAAACGCTATCCCTAAGTCTCGCCTCCGCGACTTTTCGTCGCGGGCGAGACAAAAATTGTTCGCTGATGGCCATTTTCAAAATGGCCGCCAAAAAAGGCGGGAAAATTAAGCATTGTCCGATTTCAATGAAATTTGGTTTCCAAATAGAAATTGATGTTGCGACTTCAAAACCGATGTTGAAAATTGTTCATTGACCGCCATTTACAAAATGATGTCTCGACTTCAAAACTGGTGTTGAAGGTGGTCCTTAGCAAGTATGTTTTTTGTCAAAAAAGCCCAACAAAGAAATATAGGAAAACATTATCAGACTTTAAATACAGTTCAAGATGTGTGATTTTTGACGAGCTACCAAAGTTTGAGAGACTGAAGATCAACTGTATAACTTACAATGTTAGCTTGATTGTGGCAACTGAAAGCCAGGTGAGCGATACAGGCTCCTGGGAGCCTCTGGTTTTAAATGTAAGCAAGAGTCAAAATAATAAGATCTCTCCAGTAGTGTAGATATCATAAATTCTACAGAAAGGTATTAAAACGTGCTATATAAATTTGATATCCAATCTGAGAGTTAAAAGGGGGACGTACCATTACTGGCTGCAGTGAACCCCAAACACTGTCTTTATTAACTCTATTTAACTCATTTGGACAAAGTCAGATAGTATTTATTGATATATAACACTTTCTTTAAATATGGTTTAATTTCTCTTATGTATATGCATGAATTAAATTTTCTGCAATTAAGTTCACTCTTACTATAAGTCATGTTATTTTTCTATATATTGTCGGCAATTATCATCGTGCAAGTTAGTGATGCTTTTACTAAAATACACAAAATAAAAATTTAAATGCATCCCTTCTAGACTAAAAAGGGAGATAATTTAAAATTGGTACATATTTTATACGGGTAAAAATTCAAACTAGCACAGGGCAGTAATGAAATCATTTACACAAACTATTTATCAATTTGTTTACAAGCTTGTTATTGATTAACTGTCTACGGGACTGGACTACAGTGAGAGTATGAGAAGACGGTGTATTGAATCTCAGTGGCGTTCTATGTACCATATAAAACACGATATGCTTGTTTCTCTCCTACATTTCCCAACAAATCCGGAAAATATAGTGTAGCAGCATATTGACGACACAAAACAGGAATACCACTCTTACGATTGTTTCACATGTTAGTTTATGTCAAGTATTGTGTACCATTATGTATCAACTAATAAAACAAGAAACCTTCGAGATCTTGTCATCGCACACTTGAAGAAAGAGAAATGATATGGAGCAAAATATACATGAGGCAAAAAAAATATAACCAGGGAAAACCAATCTAACAATATAAGCGACTATTTAATTGCTGTTCGAAATCTTGAACCTTCAATAGTAGGCAAAACTGGCCAGTATGCATAAATGCATTTTCATTTCCGAATTCAACTGCGATGGATTAGTTGTACATTTCAATTTTGAACCCAATACATCAATCTTGTCATCAATTATTTCAGGTACATCTTTGAATGTATTTTACCATAGATTCAAATGATTACTGGCTACACTCATTTTGGTTCTGGACTTGATCATACAGATAGATGTTTTAAATGGTTACATCCAAAGACCGTTGCACACGTGTATCCAATGTTAATTAAATGCTTTCAGGTGCTCCTCATATAGATAAGATATAGACATTATGTTTCAAGAAGATCAAGAAAGGACTTTAGTAGATCTTTGTAATACGTCTGGTTCCATTTGAAGCAACAATTAAAAGTAAAACAAACACCAGATATTTTCACATCTTAAACCGATACCTCTATAGCTTATACACGTGAATGTGACGGGTGAAACGTTTTTAGGAAAAGGGAGTGTAACGGAAGAACTTAAGTGAGACATTGTTAGCTCCCCTTAGTAAGACAGCGAAACAAACAGATTGAAATTCAACACTTGTTGTGAGGAATACTACAATTATTTATATTTTATGACTAACTTTCAAAGCATAACTAAAAAGTGTACCATTTATGTTGGAATATTCATTCATTTTTAAACTGGATCCAAATTTTTAAAGGTAATTTTACCTATACTATGAAATGAAATTTTAAATATTCAGTTGTGAAATTTTGTTTCCGATGTTTATGTAGGGCAAAGTTTTTCTTCAGCGCTTTCCTGATTTAGAATTTCACTATACACAGAAAAAAAAACAATTAAACGACTTATTTAGGTTGGGTTGTGCTAGATATGTTCTATTTAGATGATACACATTGTGTATTTGTTTTTCTCAGTAAATATTGTCATTTTTAATTACTGTATTTGTTTGTATTTGCTTACCCACATGGGTGTAATTTGCAAGTAAATTATTACAAAATAAAGGACCGCTTCAGTTGTCTTTTAATAACCTGCAAAGTCAATGGTATCATTTTCATTTTAGAGAGGAAAAGATTGTTTAAATTGACAGAATCTTTCATAGTGCATACATTATACCAGATCCAGCCATTAACGCGCTATTTTGATATGATTTGTTTCAAACGTTTAACTTTGCAAATTGAGTCAGATGGCATGGTTGTATATTGTGTTAGGTGGCCACTCGCCATGTCTATACATGTACTAGACATTACCTGAGCACCTTCCGACAAGTGCACATATAGCAGGGGGCAGATTAACATTTTTCCAATGTTTATTAAATCTGAATTTTATTTTATGAAATTAATAAATATAATCTAAAATGCATAGAACTTGTGGAATTCATTTATATTCACGTTTATTCAACTTTCTTTAAATAGTATTAATGTTATATTTTACTTTTTTCCAATAATTTTGTACTCCAGCATTTTTTAAGAATTACAGCAAATAAAATGTTAAATATGTACATCAGTATATAAATTCGGGGTATGTTTCTGAGATCGATTTGGCACATCCTTACCAGAAAAAATACCAAGTTACCCTCCACCCCAATTTGTCAAAAAGAAAACATTGCATTTAAGTTTTTTTACTAAATTGAACAATTTTGTATAACCGGAAAGATATATGTCTCTGGTTAAACACTGGTATCATAGGCATGTCCTGATTGTGCCAGGCCTCTCGTTTTGGTTTGGTTTCACACAAGTCATTGCGGTATTTGTCACTGTAGAGTGAATAGTTGGGAGTTGAGCATTGACTGTTCTCATGAACCATTGGAAGGATTTTTGTCAGTGCCTTTTTGTCTTTAAGTACCAAGCTTTCTGTGAACAATATATGTCTCTACTGTGAAACAAAGTATTCTTATTTTGACCAAACAGTTCAAATCTACAAACAGCCCCTTTTTATAAAATAATGCCGAAATATTTGAATTCTCCAGAATACCGAAATATTTGATTTCTTCGGATAAGACATATATTGCCGAAACATTTGAATTCTTCGAAATGTTGAAATAATTGAATTCTTCGGATAAGACATATATTACCGAAATATTTGAATTCATTGGATAAGACATATAATGCCGAAATATTTGAATTCTTGTATGAAACATATATTGCCAAAGTATATAAATTCTTTGGATGAAACATATATTGTCAAAAATTTTGATTTCTTAGGACGAAACATATACTACCTATACTTTATAAATGAATTTTAATTAAAAATTCCGAATAAACGTTTCTTTAGGTGTATGTTCTGCACATTATAAGGGGACACAGTGAGAATATTTTGGCCCGGTTTGTCCGTTTTCCATCTTGATTTGTGGATATTAGGGCTCATATTCAATGAATAAGTGCTTCACTGTCTTTTATATGTGTTACGTGTTCTAAATTCCTTAACTCGGATTTCACGTGTCACTTTGACCACGTGTAAAGATCAAACGACTAAACGATATTTAAATCATAGCCACCACATGCACCTGTGATTATTTAAAACTACAAGGTATAAATTAATGAGTAATCAACCATGTGCAGCTGATTGACGACACGTGATTGGTGGGCAAAATAGGGTAAACAACAGTTACTTTTCTCATTTTTTAAACAAAATAAATACGGAAAATTTACAGCCGAAAACATGAGACAAATTTCAGGGCTTGAAAACGGGATACTCCCGATCCGGGAGATATCACACGCAAATAGAATACATGTATAGAATTATGTTTTATTCCTTTTTGTATTTCCGCAGTGCGCGGTCCCGGCTTATGAATAGGCCCGCAGCATCCTCTGAGCTTGGAGTATGAGTCTTCCTAACAGAGGACCCCGAGGGAACTCCGGGATATAGAAATAGGACCCAGTATCTCCGGCTTGCGGGGTGTGACCCCTCCTAAACGGAGGCTGACCCCTAGGGTCCCGGGATATAGAAATAGGACCCATTCCGTGGTTGTGCGGGATTAATAAATACACAACCCATCTTTCGGATGGGATGTAAACTCAGGTCCACGTGTTGGAAGAAACGCCACGCTTCCTGCACGTTAAAGAACCCTTGTAGCAAGCTCTTTTTGGGGTGGTCCGTAGGTGATCGGGTTCAAGGCTAAATTCCCCGCCCTTGACGATTTCACCCTACTTTTCCAGTGGCAGTCAGAATTTCCCGTCCCATGGCCCTTTCCATACCCAAAAGTGATTATTTATTAACAAACTTGTTCTCGTCTTGATATAGCTGAAATATTGCTGAGTAGACGTTAAACAATATTCAATCAATCAATCAATCCTTTTTGTTTTTAGTATTTTACGATTTAAGTCTTATTAACCACTGGTTATTGATATCTACTAGTATATATTTATTATTATGTCAACAGTACGAACCATTTCACAAAAATATACAGTTTCATGTTGAAGTAAACAGGATGTCACTAAATAACAAAAGCATCAAAAAGACCCCCTCAGATCTGTATTTCTGTGTGATATTATTTGGAGATCTTTATTTTATTTAAGATATTTATTTCTCGCCTAGGGGATCGAGATACCTCGTGATTTAGGGGGTGTGAGATTTCTCTATCTTACACCTTTGCGGGGGCTGTCTCACTTCAACCACAGGCACGTGCAAAATATAAAAATGTCGGAGATCGCTGCGTGGTCAAGTAATACTAAAAAAGCTCTAGTTTTTAACCTAAAGTTTATAATTCCAATTTAATTTGTGTATTATTATTTAAATGGCATTACATAAAACCCTCGTTAATTGCTTTATTATACAGAATTTTGCATTTCCCCACAATGTTTATCATGACCTCCATCTTCGTAGAGTTGGAACTACTTTTTTTAAAGGGACGTAACTCCAGTTGTTTATATAATTATTTCCCCTTGAATCGGCTGCTACAAGTCCACAAAAATTATGAAAAATTAGTTAAAAATGGAAAAATCGTTCAAAACGGGTGATCTGGTTGGTGTAGGCCCAACAAGTGAAAAGGGAAAAATAGTTAACACATGGAAGCCACTAAGCACATATACAATGTTCACTGTACAACTTTTAAATGACGGTTCATTTGTTACTGCAGCTAGGCACGAACTACTCAAAGGCATGGATGATGCAGAATTCACTGAAATATTTGATCAAATTCAAACTTCAGAGACAGTTCATCCAACATCTACTAGTGCCTTAACGTCAACAAATGCTCAAATACCTCAAATACACAGCTCAACCCCCACCTCTACTTCTGTTACTAATTCTGTCAGTGTGCCAGTTACTACTAATTCTAGACCTGAACAAAATCAAAACTCTGCATCTGTTAATGATAAAAGGTCTGAATGTGAAATTTTGCCTACCAAAATTGCAAGTAGATTTATCGAAATAAATTATGATGATGTGGATGACTTTATTTTTGAAAATGAAAATGCTACTACACGCAGAAAAACATTTGGTCACATCAAATTGTTTAAAAACTTTTTAGCTCAAAAGAATGACACAAGAGAAATGCATGAAATAAAACCTGCTGAACTTGACCAGTTACTTACTAAATTTATTATAAGTGTCAGACAAGCTGATGGGTCAGAGTATGAACCCACATATTTAAGGGGAATAATAGGCAGCTTTGAGCGTTACCTAAAAAGAACAAATATGAAAGTAGCCTAATCTCTGGATTGGAATTTAACAGAAGTCGTGAAGCTCTTAAAAGTAAACAAAAAAAATTTTAAAAACATGGTAAAGGTTACAAGCCAATGGCCGCAGATGACATTACCGATGAAGAGATTAATGAACTTTATAATAAAGGTCAACTTGGAAAGCACAATCCATCTGCGCTTTTGAACACTCTCTGGTTTAATAATACTTTGTTCTTTGGTTTGAGAGGTGGGGGAAGAACACAGGAGTCTCTGCTGGGGTAGTGTAAAACTATGCTTAGATTCAAAACAAAACCGAGAGTATCTAGTGTTTAACGAGCGCAAAACAAAAACTAGAACTGGTGTTGATGTGAATGATATTCGTACTGGTAATCCAGTTATGTATGCCACACCAGAAAACCCTGATCGCTGTCCCGTTTCAGTCTATAAAACTTTTCGTGATTTACGGACTTCAAATTATTCCAAACCAGATCACCCATTTTACCTTCAGCCAGTTAATAACAATTCAAACCCATCACTAGCCAAACGTTGGCTTATAAGTGGACCAGTTGGAAAAAACAAAATGAATGGTTTAATGGAAGAAATGGCAAAAAATGCAAAACTTGAAGGACTTGAAAATAAGCGCATTACATTGTAACCAACAAAAGTGTCAGGAAACATCTTTGCCAAAAGCTTTTTGACAACAATGTACCTGATACACAAGTAATTATTTGTAAAACCTGTAAGCTCATAAACAAAAAGGATAAATGTACATAGGACAGCATCTAAACATTATGTATAACTTGAGACAATATCTCCAACATTTACAATTTATTGTTCTTCATCTTTAAGTCACAACACCACTTTGATTAAAGGGAAGTCTCAAAATTAATATTGCACAAGTGTGTAATGTACATTCAGGACAAATTATCATAATGACATGATATTTGAACATTCACTACAAATATATGCGTTTTTATCATAAAAAAATAGTTTACAGGATTAAAATTAAAAGAAAAATTAATGTAGCAATTGTCACTATCATCACAAACAATATAACAAAAAAAAGAAAGATTTAAGTATCTGTATTCTTGAAAAAAAAATCTCAACAAGGTTGACGGCTTTCTGGGTGTCAAACATTTGAAATATTGTGTCAGTCAAATAGTTGAAATATACTAGAAAACTTCATATTTTCTGTTAGTCGAACAATTTTTTGTCAGCCAGACTAAAACTAGCACTTTTCAAAAACTCGACATTATTGGAATTAAACAAAAAATATAACTGAGGGTAAATGTAATGTAAAATTTACAATTATCTGGTATTTGCAACTGCTCCATTTGGGGGGTTGGGGTGTAATCTCGAACGTCTACTAAAATGAAATAAGTTCAATTTCAATTCCATATATTAAATGGGTAATCAAATCAAAAGGATCAGGTAGCAAGCATGAAAATAAGTACAGGGGTTTGGGACTAGCTACTACTAGCAATATTCAAGATGGAAATTAATAACAGTTGTGCGATGACAGGCAATAATTGTGTCATGTGAAATACATAATATGTCCCATAATTTTGCTGAACATTTTGTTATTATCCTTAAACGGTTAAAACGGTTTTACTGAATGTCGTCATCCTCATTTTTTTTCAGGCTATTCAAATTACTGGTCATAAGAACGCACAGTCGCTAAATAATTACAGGAAAATGGCACCAAAACGAAAACTTGAAATGTCGTCCTTGCTCTCATCAACAAACTTGGAAGAAAATGACAGTTGTCAACCTACCTTCAGTGTATCCGTCGTTCAAACTCCACGACCAGCCTCCACTTCTACGTCAACGATGAACGCACCTGCCACCTCTGGCTCTAACGAATTTAACATCACCAGGAATAATATTGTGAACAACTATAATCGAACACCAAATGAACTTTTTCAATCGCTTTTCAGTAACTCCACTATTACCGGTGGCAATTTCACTTTTAATGTCAACTTTCACAATCATGTTTCTGAGCGCCAGTAATTTGTTTTCAAATGGAGTGATGCGGTCAGGATGACACTACGCTGTGATAATTTTTAAATATTTCTATTTGTATTTAATAATCCATGTTATTATTGTGATTAATTCTATTTGGTTTTTGTTAATATACAATTATAATTTGAATATTGGTACTTTCTTATTTCATTTATAGTTTGTATAACGGCGTATGAATACCAAACAAATTTGAATACAAATAGGTGTCAGATAAGGACAAGGTTGAATGAAGTAAAACGTAAACAATGGTTTGAGGGTCATGTGGGGCTCTCTTTACAATTTATATATAACTTAAAAAATAATGACCAACTGGACTAAAGCATTTGAAGGTTACTAAAATGACTGAATATTATATGGTGTTGAATGTGAATTGTGGTCTGCAGTTTTCCTGGGAGAGCCCTAGGCGAGAAAAAGTATCAATCCCCAGAGAGAAGGCGAGATAAGGCTGATCTCAAACCCTCCGGCTAAGATATCTTGTCCATCCCTCGGCAAGCCTCGGGATGGACAAGATATCTTAGCCCTCGGGTTTGAGATCAGCCTATCTCGCCTTCTCACTGGGGATAGATACTATATTTCCAAAACACGAGAAAAATAACTTTCTAATAACGTATCTCTTTTTTCCGAGCTAATTCAACTACGTGTTGGGAAAATGACGATGAAATTTTCGACCGGTTATAAGCCATAATAAGATAAAGTTTAATGAATACGCCTTTGAATGAGCAAATTAAATGCGGTAACTCTAACACCATCAAAGGAATTCTAATTTGTATATTTTATGTTATTTTTTATGCCACAGTTATGTTACCATATATATGTTTTTTTTTGTATTTTGCGGCTGGATATTGAAAAATAAATCTGAAAATAAATGTAAGTAGCTGTGTTAGTGAAATAAAAAGTATTTTGCCTTTTTTATTTATTAAATATAGAAATTCAGATTTCCACAAACACTGTTTCAATTAAACGTTAAAAAATAATATATTTTAAAATTTCAAGATTTTTTATAAATAAAATTGAGATAACATGTACATTTACGGTAGAAAATTACTGTAATTAACTGATATATACTGTCGCAATTCACCACAGTTAATTCTGTGGCGAACTGTAATGAACTGTAACAATCAAGAACAGTGCACGACAGTAATACAAAATACTGTCATTAACTAACATATACTGTAGCACTCAGGGACAGTGCATGATAGTAGTCGTAAAGGCTGTCATTTACTGTCAGTAACTGTTTCAGTATTGGACAGTTAATCACAGTACTAGGGTATTGCTGTTGATGACTGTTCCGGATTGGCAGTTCTGGACAGTAGTTAAAAGTAGTTAGTTAACAGTAGTTGTCAGTGAATGGCAGTGAAAAAAATCACTGTACCTGGTATGGAGAATGCTTTTTTGGTTCATAGTGTAGAAAGTAGGGAAATCTGTAGTGGTAAAAACGTCTGCATTTTCCATTTTTGGTCCATCTTCCTCTCGAAATCGTTCTACTATTACCCAGAACCAAACGATCAAACGACAGGGACAGTTCAATTTACTTTTGCTAAAACCTTAGAGGGTTAGCTACCGCGATCTATCACTAGTTATGACGCGACAATTGGGTGAAAAGACGCAACTCTATATGATAGAATTGGGTGAAAACTAATTGTTGCAGAATTATTTGGGTTATGTCAGTTTAAAATTGGGTTATTAGACGCATGTCAGAAATGATAAATTGGGTTTTCATTGATTTTAATTGCGTAATCACGCAAATATGCAGCTTATTTGTTGCTCTGTAGCTAGACTACAATGGTTAAATAACTCCAAGAGTCTCCAGGAAAAATGTGGTTTCTACTTTGAACCTTACAATATCTACATTTTTGTAAATTTTGTTGAAAACTAAGGAGTATCTCCCTCACGCAAAACTCTGTCCTTGGCTGATTTTGGCTCTACATTAAGATCATATTAGTTATTTGTTTTCTATCAGTTTTAAACATCTATGAGTTGATGGTCTTCCAAATGTTTAGATTTTATCTGCACTGAAGAGACATAAGTTGTCGAAATGCGCATAACGCAAAAACTAAATTCACAGTTACTTCGGTATTTAGTTATTCGCAAAAGTTGATAAAGCTTGTTTTACCATGTATTTGTAGAGACTTTGTCTCATGTACATTTACTCCATATCTTTTCATTCAACATTATTAAAATGTATGACTCTAGGCAGGTAGGCCTAAACTAACTCCTTCATGGGGTACTTGTATTTTTATTGTGGTTTTTTTTCTTGTGCAGTTCCTATTTACTTTCTGGCATGTGGCTATGTTTTTCGGCCATTGTAGGTGTTTCCTGTTATCTTTTTTATTCCATTGTATATAGCTTCTTAAAAAGAACAAATTGATAGAGCCGTAAGAGCTGGCCATGATGATTCCGAGCAATAATTCTACGGCTTTAAAAGCTTGTCGTGAGTTTGAAACATCGGCAGTAAAATACCGAAGGAACAAAGGAGTGAAATTTACAAAAATCGAAGTCCAAAGACATGGCCAAAAACAAAGAGGTTAGACACTGAAAACAATGGCGTTAGACAGATACAAAGCACAGAAACAGCAATCACAACATTCAAAGGCCATCTGCATGTTTGTACTTAGTGCCTAAAACTCATTGGATCTGGCGAAGGAAAGAAAATTCTTTAATGTAACAGCTGGCTGAGCTTCATCAAAACATAAAAAAGAATGAAAAAAGATAAAATAAATAATGAAAAAAAAAAAAACAAAAAAAAAAAAAACAATTTCATTTTTGATTTGAAAGTGGTACATAGAATTGAAAAGTAGCATGGCAGACATTCACTGGACATTAGTTGATAAGCTAGCCAGGAATTTACGTCCAATGATCAATACTTCAGCTTTATCAGAACGATAGCAAGTAAGTCAATTCAAGAAAGAACGAGATAAAGGTATAAGGGAAAACGAGCTTTGATTTCCCATGGCAATGGGTAGGGACAGGACATTTAGACTTTATACACCCC
Source organism: Modiolus philippinarum (assembly GCA_002080025.1). Taxonomy (NCBI): domain Eukaryota; kingdom Metazoa; phylum Mollusca; class Bivalvia; order Mytilida; family Modiolidae; genus Modiolus; species Modiolus philippinarum. The sequence continues at coordinate 20,577 of MJUU01039441.1, forward strand.
TACCCCCACAATGATACGGATGAAAATGTGATAAATACATCACTATTTATTTTCATGATGCTTTAAGAAGGAAAACATACAATTTAAGCACCGAATGCTACTGCATACCTCATTTTAACGACATTGTTCGGCATGAAAGCTCCCTATAATTACGTCTAGGAAGCAATATTTCAACTATATCATTGCAAATCAAAGATAATATATGATAGAGATTAAGTGGATGGAATATTAGGGTAACGATTTTTTTGAGTCTTCTTTTGTATCGAGAAATATAGAAGAGTTCTATATACTATAAAGCGTTTCTCAACAGTTTGATCTCACGTTTGTGTTAAACGATGTCTAGTCGTACTAACCGTATTAAGATCCGACTAGCAAGATAAGACACAAGGCATATCCGTATTCACCCATCGGCAGCTCTGTTGAACAGTCCTTTAAAACCGACACAAGAACAATGCCGATATTTTGAAAAAGAGCTTATATTCGGCTTTGTCATCGGATAAAAAGTGCCTTAAAGACCTATTTACAAATGTCGCTGGCGACAAAATTGTTCAATTTTTAAAAGCAATCAATTAATTTAGTAAGATTTTAATGGATTTAATTTAGTTGTAATATTGTTACAGTTAAACTGTCATTTCTCCTATAATGTTTTTAATATTTTTTATATTTTATACTCTAGTTTTACTTGTATAAAGCTTTCATGGTTTTATATTGATATTTTATATTTATTATAATTGTTCAACTCGCCACAATATAGCTGAAATATTGCTGAAGTTGGCGTAAAACATCAATCAATCGGATAAAAATCCACACACATTAGCGACAGTCGGTCTGTACGAGCTGTCCCGTACCAATAGAATCTTGCCTAGAAGTATAAAATGCAATGCCAACCGAAGAATGACATGGATTATTGAAGAAGTTAAGGTCTTGCCTGCTAGTTGTGCCATACACTGAATGCACTAAATTAGTAAAAAGCAATATTCCTACAAATATGCCTGTACGCATTACTACCCGTTTCTGCTCCACTCAGTTGTTGAGAGATGTCAACCTAGCTGAAGGTCACATATTTAACATTTCAAATAACTAAATACCGAAGTTAATTGAATTTACTTTCTGTATATGCGCATTTCGATAAACTTATGTCCCTTCAGTGCAGATACAATCTAAACGTTCAAACCAGCATTGTTAATTCAAATTTCTGAGGATAGTCGTATTGTGATAAACAAAATTTCAAAAAAAAAAACGGCAGTAGAATAAAAAGTGACGAAATACAAAGTTTCCGTAAATTTCTTCTTCTACTGCCCTCTCAGGTAGACTTAGGGCCTCATGAGAACCGCCGCCGTGCGCGGTCCCGGCTTATGAATAGGCCCGCAGCATCCTCTGAGCTTGGAGTATGAGTCTTCCTAACAGAGGACCCCGAGGGAACCGCAGGATATAGAAATAGGACCTAGTATCTCCGGCTTGCGGGTTGTGACCCCTCCTAAACGGGGGCTGACCTCAAGGGTCCCGGGATATAGAAATAAGACCCATTCCGTGGTTGTGCGGAATGAATAAATGCACAAACCATTTTTCGGATGGGATGTAAACTCAGGTCCACGTGTTGGAAGAAATGCCACGCTTCCAGTACGTTAAAGAACCCTTTTAGCAAGCTTTTTTGAGTGGACCGTAGGTGATCGGCTACAAAGCTAAATTCTCCGCCCTTTTCGATTTCACCCTACTTTTCCAGTGGCAGTCAGAATTTCCCGTCCCATGGCCCTTTCCATACCCCAAAGTGATTATTTATTAACAAACTTGTTCTCGTCTTGATATAGCTGAAATATTGCTGAATAGACGTTAAACAATATTCAATCAATCAATCAATCGTCTTGATATAGCTGAAATATCGCTGAGTAGACGTTAAACAATATTCAATCAATCAATCATGAGATTGATTGATTGATTGATTATTGTTTACCGTCAGAGGTCAATCATGAGAACCGTGACAGATCTTTATTTACCACTCCGGGCGAGTCTGCTCTCAATTAAAGTAAAGATGTGGTCTTTTTTACTGCATAGAGCGTGGCTTTTCTTTAACACAATTTCGGTAGGAACAATTGTAAGCGGTCAGGCTTTCTGTATAATGACCTGAATACCTGGAATAGAAATGATATTCCCCTACCCACTACTTGTATCAATCGTTTAATGTTAAATATCACTTTATCGTCTTAATTCATTCCTTTGAAGAAAGGCAACGGAGGCCTACTGAATGCACGCGGATATCACCCAAAAAAAAAGTCTTGAAGGGCTTTACATTACAACTTTCGACCTTTTCAAATGTTGAAAATATCTGAGGCGACCAAATATTTCTGTCTGGACACCAAAAATTTTAATAGGCGACCAATTTTTTGACAATGGTCGCCAACTGGCGACCTTAAATGAAAGTCTACTTTGAGGCCTGAATTCTCTAGAAACGATCAACTAGTATTTTCTGGTGCCTCTGCAGTGTCGTACCCAAGCAACACCCTTAAGTTTTTCCCCTTTACGTCGAGCATAGGATGCATTCGGTTACCCACCGCATTTACGCAGGCCATTATTGTAATATTGGACCTGTTTTCTTGAATCGTGCCGGGAACATTTCTTGTCCCTTTTCTGGCTATAACTTTTTGTTTCCCCGCCTCATCAGCATTGAATATACGCGATGGATGCTATGTAAGTCCAGATCCGTCAAAATAAGTGTTCAGGTCATCCAGATATCTATAAACAACAACTTGATGCATCATGCGACCACGTTTCTTCCCAAGTTTTTCAAACTTTCTGGGTGTTAGTTTCTGGTGTCTAGTTTTTAGAGATCCCCATACGTGCTTAGATGGCCTATCATTCTTACACTCTGCGATTTTTGATCTTTTCAAGAGAATGTCAATTCGTGTTAAAAGTCCCGAATCCCTTTTCGTCACTACTAATAGCAGTTTGAACGATTTCCTTTTCCGGTATTTTTGGCAAAACTGGATTACTGCCACTTTTTGCATATATATAAGTTTTGCCAGATAATCTGTCTGCAAGTGTAGATCTAGCAATATTGTATTTCAATGAAGCCTTCCGTATCCCGCACGCCTTTAGTTAATCTTCGTAATTGTGTTTACTGTAGTGTCCTTTACGGACCGGACATATTTCTTTGGCATCCTGAAAAGATTATGAAAGCATATTAAGAAGTTTGTTTTGGATGTTATTTTAGTGCAAATATGTATATAATATTGCTGTATATTCAACACCTGCATCCAGAAAAAAAGTAACGAAAAACTAACGGAACGAATCTTTTTTTACTGTTTTGTGAATACGATATAGCGTGAAAAGTTGCCACACGTCTGAGTATAAAAAATACTAAAAATTGTATAAATAGAGTACATATGGTCAATTATCCTTTAATTAAACAAGATACACAATTTATTCATTTCCAATCATAGTTGTCATCTTTAATTACTTTGACAATTTTTTTTATGTAACAAAATTTCCCTTGTTCGAAAATTGATGCAAGTCTGTCAGCGACAAAAACATTCTCTGAATATCTCTGTCTACAATTCCGGAAAGTATTTCTGGTATTCTTAACGCAACTTCATTACTTTTCATTATAATTTCTTTCAGTATCGTATTCAGAAGATAAAGTTTATCCCCTAAAAACAGAATTCATTTTCATAGAGCTTCTGTATTTTCGTGACAGCAATAATCTTAATGATATGGAAGTCACCATTTATTACCCCATGAAAAATTTCTTTCGTTACATTTGTGATATTTTGCCTCGACATCCTGCAAACAACAAAAAACAATAAAAAAAAATATAAATTCTATAGTTGTGTAAAGTCTTATTTTATTGATCAATGTGATAAAAACTGGTTTACTAGGTTATGTTTTGTTCTGTTATTTTTTTTTTTGGTTTTTATTGATTTTTATAGGCGCATCTTGCCGATTTGTTATCACAGACTTATTTAATTGACGCCAAGTTTTGCTCTGAGGGAATTAAAAGTTTTTATTCATTAAATAAATATTTGAAAAGAAATGTTTGCAGAATTGTCTGTTTGTGTGTGTGTGTGAACACAATATTAACCGGCCGTATGAACGTGAACCGAGAGACGTAAATTGTCTATAACGCTTAATATTTCTGTTTGTGCAGAAATATGAACGTTTAAGTATGCATAGTATACGCAATAATTATAAACAGCATTATCACTAAAAACTAAGCGTTTACTTCAATAAGAACTAAGCCACTCAGTGTTTGGTTGATTTATTGATTGAATATTGTTTAACGTCTACTCAGCAATATTTCAGCTATCAAGACGAGAACATAATCACTTTGGGGTAGTATGGAAAGGGTCATGAGACGAGAAATTTTGACTGCCACCGGAAAAGTGGGGTGAAATCAAAAGGGGTTGGGAATTCAGCCTTGTAGCTAATCACCTACGGGCCAATCAAAACAAAGCTTGCTACAAGGGTTCTTTAACGTGTTGGAAGCGTGGCATGTCTTCAAACACGTGGACATGGGTTTATATCACACCCGAAAGATGGGTTAGGTATTTAATCATCCCGCACAACCACGGACATCCAGTTTTGGAGGGGTTGTACCCCGCAGCCTGGAATACTAGGGCATATTTCTATATCCCGGGGTGCCCTCGGGGTTTCAATGTTTGGAGGTTAGGGGATCATCATCCTGGAATCCCCACTATGTTACTAAATCCCGATTCTCAGTGCACTTATTTCCCGAAATTTCGGGCTCAAATTACAAAAATCCCGAGCTAAAACCTTTAAATCCCGGCATCCCTAAAAGACCCCCCCAGAGCAACAGATAAGCTGCGTATTTGCGTGCTTACGCAATTAAAATCAATGAAAGCCCAATGCTTCCTTTCTGACATGCGTCTAATAACCCAATTGAAAACTGACATAACCCAAATAATTCTGCAACAATGAGTTTTCATCCAATTCGTATTTTCACACAATTGTTGCGTCAGAACTAATGATAGATCGCGATAACTAACCCTTCGTGGTTTTAGCAAAAGTAAATTGAACTGTGTCCCTGCCGTTTGGTCGTTTGGTTCTTGGTAATCGTAGAACCATTTCGAGAAGAAAATAGACCGAAAATAGAAAGTTCAGACGTGTTTACCACAACAGATTTCCGTACTTTCTATGGATTAACAGTAAAAATACGCAATACGGATTCACATTGCAAATATAAAGTTAATTCAAATAACATAACTGTATTTCCGAAAGTTGACATTCAGTGTTCAACAAGGGAAGCATCAACAAACGAACAACGTTATGTACAGCGCACAATAGCTATAAGTCTGTCAAAAAACAATGCTGTCATGCTCATTCCCTGTCTATGCAGGGTAGCCGGATCATAATACGGAGAAAAACTATGAAAGGATATGGAATAAATGCTTTAGTAGACAATGTTTCTACAAAAGAAGGAAGGAATACAAACCATTAAAGACAAACTGTATATGGAAAAGTCAAGGTCTATGAAGTATAAAAGCCCCAGCTATGCTTCTCGTACAAGAGAAGATCATTGGTGAAGGGGTTAGGGATCATCATCCCGGAATCCCCACTATGTTACTAAATCCCGATTCTCAGTGCACTTATTTCCCGAAATTTCGGGCTCAAATTACAAAAATCCCGAGCTAAAACCTTTAAATCCCGGCATCCCTTAAAGACCCCCCCCCCCCNCAACAGATAAGCTGCGTATTTGCGTGCTTACGCAATTAAAATCAATGAAAGCCCAATGCTTCCTTTCTGACATGCGTCTAATAACCCAATTGAAAACTGACATAACCCAAATAATTCTGCAACAATGAGTTTTCATCCAATTCGTATTTTCACACAATTGTTGCGTCAGAACTAGATCGCTATTTTCCTGCCCCATCCCATTTCCCCCATTTTCCAGCGGCAATCAAAACTAGTTGAATATTCTTTCTTCAATTCCAACTTCTTTTACTTATTTTTGAGTTTAATCGATTAATTTGATCTCTCCTGGATATGTCGTAAAAGATCAGACTCACAAAGGATCGCATAGAAGGCTTAATTTTCTGCTCCTACTCATTTCTCCTATTTCCTATGGCAAAGGGTATGACAACTCATAATATGGAAAGAATAACCGCAAACTATTATAAACGAGCTCTGTGGAGAAAAAGCACGCAAAATGCAATATAAATACTCCTACTATATATCTTAAACATGAGCATACTCACTAGGAGTAGAATGGAAAGCTAAATTTCCTGCCCCTTCCCATTTTTTTTATTTTTCAGTCTTTTTACACAACTTGTTGCCTCATAATATGGAAAGAACAACCGCTCACCATTTTAAACAAACTGTGTTGAGAAAAAACTCACTTAATGCAATATAAGACCCCTTCTATAACATAATCACTAGGTGTCGTATGGAAGGTTAAATATCCTGCCCCTACCCATTTTTTCAGTCTTATTAAAAACTTGTTGCCTCAGTTGCTTATTACTTCTGGTACTTGTGACGTTTTCAATTAGTGGACTTGTTCTCGTACTTACATTGTTGAAATATTGCTCACTGTACGTAAAACTTTTAACTAATCAATCAATGAAAACTAATTAACCAATAAAGTAGATAAAATAATAATCAACCAATTAATGAATAAAGTAGAAAAGAACGTTGGATAAAACTGACAATATGATTTCCACAGACGAAATGACAAAATTTATGTCTAATAATTATAAAGGAATTATGTTTTCATTGCGTTGTCATACGTACAGGAGTTATTCACACTAAAAAGTTTAGTTTTTCTCATTTGTTTTATATACTGGGGAAAAATCTTAAAGAACGGATAACCCGGGAACATTACTGATTGAGTACTGATACCAGTTAGAGGTATGAACGGATCTGCTTTTGTTACCAATAGTTATTTGAAACTTTGTTTAAAAATAAAGTATAATTGCATACACCTACCGGACGATTCATCTTCACTGTGTGATATCGAACTTGGACATTTCATCCCCGTCATGAGTATGTACTATAATGTTCCGTATCAGATCATCTCATAAAAGGGTCGGCTAATGTCGATCTGAGTTGAACAAATAAAACATTTGGTTATCTGAGTATTATATTCATCTTTTGACACTTTTTCTCAAATAGCAAATAGAACAGTTATATTCGATTTTAACCTAGGGTTGCAGTAGTCATTCTTAGCTTTGGGTTTGATGAATATGTGTGTACACTTCACGTGCGTCATTTTCTTTCAACGGAATGCGAAATTACAGACACGAAGAATTCATTTTGAACAAATCAAACACAAAACTAAACACAACACATATAAATTGTTACTTTGTTTCCCAAAAAGCAATCGAAATTAAATCATTGTAAGAACATCATTAAGGATGTATTCTCCTTAGGTTTCAGTCGAGTTCAAATCTCGTTCATGAATAATTCTTAAAACTTGCCTTATGGGTTGCATTTTTTATTGATACATATTATATGATGACCCTTCAAAATTGTGTCAAAAATTATATACCTTCGCCCAATAATTTTCAAGAAATGGAAAATTCTTATTTTTGACCAATTTGATCATTTATCTCCGTCAGAATTTAACTGATTTATGGATATGGGTAATGAAGATAAACTTTCAAGAAACGTACTCGTCTTCTTCGTATGATTTCTGTTCTCAGTTCTTCAAGATATAAATGTTCAACTATTTAAACAAAAAAAAAAGTTTTGACTGTAGTTGATGGGAATTTTGAAAAATCTAGATTTTTACAGATTTTACAAAGTTTTCAATTTGACCTAAAGAGCAACATTTTCTTAAAAAAATTTCTTACGTCATCATGGACCTATGTTTTTTATAGGGATATTTCATCAAACTCATGAGATCTAACAATCTGTAGACTGAGAGAAAACTTGATGCTGGAAATCGATATTTTAGCCAAAAATGGCCCCAAAATAGGCAAAAATGGATGAAATTCGCACAATTTGCAATATTTGTCAAAAATAGGGACTTCAAATAAAATGCACATGGACATATGTTTTTTTTTTCAAAAACGAATTTTTTCTTGTCTTAGCATTATGAAAATGTAGGTTTCGCGAAAGCAGGAAAATTTTGACCCCTAAGGAGAATATATCCTTAACGCATTGATAATTCTACAGCAACATTGAATTATCAAATTAGAATTTCAACAAATTGCATAATTATAGCTAAGGTATTACTAATACACCCAAGTCCGAAAAGACTAGGTCCGAAGAAACGTCCTGCTACCAAACAATGACGTTTATTACTTAATATGCATCGACAGCTTGACCTTTTTAAATAATAATAATAATACATGTATTTTCATTATCCGATATTAAAAACTCAATATACTACAGCCGTCAGGGGTGAAAACCCCAATTCATTTCAACTGTAAGGGGTGAACATAATATGGCTTTATCTAGGAAAATGTAATGACCCAATTGATTACAAAAGTAGGAGTGAAATAACCCAATTGGTCAATCCTAATCTGGAGCTCTGACACCCCCCCCCCCCTTTTCACTGTTCGGGATCATTTCCACATCAACTACGTTTATAATGCCTTTCAGTATATATTTATTCTCCGATCAGTTTTCTATTAGTTTTATCTTAAAACTGCAACGCTTTTTACTGTCCGTATGAAAATCTTGTTAGAAACAAAGATGTCCGGAAAATACGGACACCTTTCATGACATTTTTCTCCTTTGTTATTCATTACAAACCTAGTATATGCTATTTTTTAACTGTAGTCCGCAATAGCCATAAAAACAATTGTTCTCATTAGTTTTCATTCGAAATACCAATCTTATAGCTGTTTTGTGATAGTCTCATCATTTAAATTTTCGCGGATACAACACTTCTGAAATACCGGAATCGTGTCGGAAAATTACCGATTCGCAATTTACAATCAACCTACATATTACGTGGTAAAAGCGGGAATCCACTTGGGATTTTCCATTACTTTATAATGTACCCAATTGTGATTGGTGTAGAGCTGAATTTACCCCCAACAAATGATGATGAAACGTATTTCTCACTTTTGAGACAGAGCAGTTCCTACTTTTATCGATGTGAGATTTCTTGGACTTACACTACTGCAAGACAAAAAAAATCACGTGCAGTTTACCGGCAAATATCGTGTTTGCATATTTAGGGTCTGTAGTTTACATTTGTCCCCATTAGTGATCATAAGTGTATTTAATCTACGTATTGTGATATTGTTATTTTATATAAACTAAACTTTCACAGTAAAATACGATTCTTGTATTTTCGTTTCAATCTAAGTTTCATCTTTTAAGCTCCATAATTATTTAATGATAAGTAATATGTAGTGAAATTTGGTACCAAATTAAAGCTAATTAAATATCCTTTACAATGAACTCAAATTTTGACACTTTACGCCATTTTTATGATCTGGGGCTGCAAAAAATGTACATCCTCCCCCTGCAAAAAAATAGCGAAAATGACAATTTTAGGCTGTCAATTCCTTTCAGATAAACAACCCTCGTCATTTGATCTAGTTTTTATGCCTAACTTATCTGTTCTGATACAATGTTGGAAAATAAAACCATTAATGTCCAAAAAAATTTGATTTTCGGTATTAAATTTTGAAAAATGGGAATTTTCGGAATTTTAGATTTTTTCACAATCTCGACTTTCTCAATTTATGGTCGTAACAATCTGAATATATATTTAATAATTGCCGATGTAGTAATGATTTATGATATGTAAGCAACAAATCGTGTGCAAACATTATAATTTCAGACGTCTTATAGGTTCAGAAATGTCAAAAATTAGCTCCCCTCCCCTAAAAATTAAGGGAAAATATGAAATATTTAGGCTCTAAATGATTAAAGAATAGCGTTTTACTGGAATTCTAGTGTGTAGTTCACTAAAGCTGACATGCAGAAGATCATTTAAGTAGATTTAAACCTTTTAAGAGGTCTCTTTTTGATTCTTCTGCTCGAAATTGTATACAAAATGGTAATTTTCCGTTTTTCAGAATTTCTGCTGTTTTGACTTTGACTACAGTCTCATAAATTACAAACATATAACCCCTTACCACAAATATTCATACAATTTATTTCATATTATTCAGCTTGAAAAGCTTAAACATTGTATAAAGGTCCAATAACATATCATTTCAAATACAAAAATACATAGAGACTATCATATATCACAAATAAGATCATGTGTGTGGTTTATGGGCAGTTATATAACAATTAAACTTTGAATTTTGTAAAATTTCAAAAATGCTGAAAAATCCCATTTTTCACGAAAAGCACCCAAAATATACAATTTTACCCATATTTTGGCGTTAAAATTGCATATTGCGATATATAAAATGCATTTTGTTTTAGAAAGTAAAACATTAGTATGTTTTGTTCATATAAATGTACAGACATACATATTCTGGGGATTTTTCCTGGGCTAGGGGTAAAATTTTCGGTATTTAGAGTCACATTGAACACTCCTTGTTCTTCTAAACATTGTTTTTTATAGCTTATATATCGGTTAGAACAATGAATCGGCATATCTGTATATAAATCCTCCAGATTTGCCACATATAACTATTCAAAAGTGAATTTTGGACAAATCCGAAATGTTGAAAATTCCCATTTTTCTTCAGTTCTGTACAAAATATTGAGTTTTAGCTGACAAGTGGGACTTTAAATGAAAATTCTTGATAGAAATTATGCAACATTGTTATATTCAATGCAGATTTTGTGTGTTTTGGTTATTTTCATGCGAATATAGTAAAATAAACTTTGGACACAGGATATGTCTCGCCCGCCCCTGCATCGCCTTAATTTCCACATTGATTTACTGCAGCAGCAATAATAATAAAATATAGTCTTAAACTGTGTTTACAATTTCCCTGAAAAAAAACGATGTGATCACTCATACATGATGAAGGGGCCAGGCCCAACATCTGGGCGTGGAATCTGTATGTACTCCACAAGACACAACTGCATGTCAAATATCAAGTACCTAGGACTACTGGTATAGGCTGTACAAACTTCTTGCTAAAAACAATGTGATCGTTCATGCCTGACTAAGGGGCCAGGGCCACCATCCGGGCAGAGAATCGGTATGTACTGCCCAAGACGCAAGTGCATGTCAAATATCAAGTGCCTAGGACTACTGGTATAGGCTGTACAAACTGCTAGCTGAAAACTTAATGTGATCATTCAAGCGTGACTTAGGGGCCAGGGCCACCATCCGGGTATGGAATTGGTATGTACTCCCCAAGACACAACTGCATGTCAAATATCAAGTGCCTAGGACTACTGGTATAGGCTGTACAAACTGCTTGCTAAAAACTTTGTGATCGCTCATGTGTGTCTAAGGGGCCAGGGCCACCATCGAGGCATGAAATCGGTATGTATTCCCCAAGACGCAACTGCATATTAAATATCAAGTGCCTAGGACTACTGGTATAGGCTGTACAAACTGCTTGCTAAAAACTTAATGTGATCGCTAATGCATGACTAAAGGGCCAGGGCTACCATCCTAGCGTGGACTCGGTATGTACTCCCCAAGACGCAACTGCATGTCAAATATCAAGTGCCTAGGACTACTGGTATAGGCTGTACAAACTGCTTGCTAAAAACTTAATGTGATCG
>MJUU01039441.1:32194-69140 GCA_002080025.1 Modiolus philippinarum
ACTAAGGGGCCAGGGCCACCATCCGGGTGTGGAATCGGTATGTACTCCCCAAGACGCAACTGCATGTCAAATATCAAGTGCCTAGGACTACTGGTATTGGCTGTACAAACTGCTTGCTAAAAACTTCATGTGATCGTTCATGTGCGACTAAGGGGCCAGGGCCATAATCTAAGTAGGGATTTAAGTTGTACCCATAAGGATGCAGCTGCACATCAAATACTATGGACCTACAACTAACATAAGCTTGTAAATTCACAATAGTTTACAAATTGTTGACGCCGCCGGAAACGCTATCCCTAAGTCTTGCCTCCGCGACTTTTCGTCGCGGGCGAGACAAAAAAAAGGACTATCATAGGGAAAATTTGTTGGTTTAGGGGTAGGTTTTTCGGTATTTAGAGTCACATTAAACACTCCTTGTTTTTCTAAACAGTGTTTTAAGACAACCAATGTTTCGCTTAGAATAATTAAATGGCATAGTTCCAGATGAATCCTCCAATTCTGACATATATTACGATTTAACAATGAACTTCGGAGAAATCTGAAATGTTGAAAATTCCCCTTTTTCATCAGTTTGGGCCAAATATTGAGTTTAAGTCAACAAATGGCTGTTAAAATACCGAATCATGATGTAATTCATGCAACATTGTCATATTTAACACAGATTTTGCGTGTTGTAATTATTTTTATGCGAACTTAGACAAAAAATTGACAATTGTAGGGAAAATTTGTTGGGGTAGGGGAAAGATTATCTGTATTCAGAGTCACATTAAATACCCCTTGATATTCTAAACACTGTTTTAAGACAACTCATGTATTGCTAAGAACAACTTATTGGCTTATCTGCAGATATATCATCCAGATTTGCCATATATAACGGGTTAACAGTGAATTTTGGCCAAATCTGAAATATTGAAAAATCCGATTTTTCATAAATTTCGGGCAACATGTTGAGTTTAAGTCGACAAATGGCTGTTAAATTACCCAGTCAGGATGTAATTTATGCAACATTGTCATATTCAACACACATTTAGCGTGCTTGAATTAATTTGTTGCGAACATAGACAAAAAATTGACAATTTGAAGGAAAATTTGTTGGGGTAAGGGTAAGATTTTCGGTATTTTGAGTCACATCAAACACTTCTTGTTTTTCTTAACAATGTTTACAGACAACTAATGTATCGCTTAGAAGAATTAATCGGCATATCTGCAGATATATCCTCTAGATTTGGCATATATAACGATTTAACAGTGAATTTTGGGCAAATCTGAAATGTTGAAAATTCCCATTTTTCATCAATTTTAGGCAAAATACTGAGTTTAAGTCAACAAATGGCTGTTAAAATACGAAGTCATGGTATATTTTATGAAGCATTGTCATATACAACACGCATTTTGCGTTTTTTATTTTTACACAATTTTATGCTTACATAGGCAAAAAATTGACAATTTTACACTATTTTGTTGGGGTAGGGGTAAGTTTTATGGATGTATGATGTTTATATTACATAAGAATGGCCATTATTTGTAATAGTTGTTAAGCCCATATAATAAGCTTTCATTTGATACCTACTTTAAATGATAGTTATTAACTAAAAGGTAATATTGGGCAAAAGAATGCAAAAACTCAAAATCGGAAATATTCAAAGATCCATTTATTTGGTCTATTTGAAAATAAAACTTTGGTCATTAAGAATATGTTAACATTATGTTAACATGTTTTATATTCAAGAAAATAGATTGAAAAACTAAAAACAATGTTCAGAATTGGGAATCGAGATGCACGTCGGGTTCTTTAGACCATCAAACACGCAGTTTCAATATCTAAATTTTCCTCAATATTTCATAGGGGTAGGGGTAAGTTTAATGGCGCTGTTGAAGGTATTTGGCATAGAAATTGTAAAAATTTGGGTTCTTTGTAAAGCTTATCAATAAGCAATAATTTGATGCATCGTTTTTATAACTAGGAAGCATTTGGTCAACATTTTGAAGCAACTGAAAGAAAAATTTGAACGATTGATTGATTGATTGAATATTGTTTAACGTCTACTCAGCAATATTTCAGCTATATCGAGACGAGAACAAGTTTGTAAGTAAATAATCACTTTGGGGGTATGGAAATGGCCATGGGACGGGAAATTCTGACTGCCACTGGAAAAGTAGGGTGAAATCGTCAAGGGCGGGGAATTTAGCCTTGTAGCCGATCACCTACGGACCACCCCAAAAAGAGCTTGCTACAAGGGTTCTTTAACGTGCAGGAAGCGTGGCATTTCATCCGACACGTGGACCTGAGTTTACATCCCATCCGAAAGATGGGTTGTGTATTTATTAATCCCGCACAACCACGGAATGGGTCCTATTTCTATATCCCGGGACCCTCGGGGTCAGCCTCCGTTTAGGAGGGGTCACACCCCGCAAGCCGGAGATACTGGGTCCTATTTCTATATCCCGGGGTTCCCTCGGGGTCCTCTGTTAGGATGGCTCATACTCCAAGCTCAGAGGATGCTGCGGGCCTATTCTTCAGCCGGGACCGCGCACGGCGCAAATTTGAACGAAAAACGAAATTTTCCTAAATTTCTGTAGGTGGGTCTAAAATGGGCCCTATTCCACCAGTGCGTGCAGGTTATGCTCGTGTTAACATGTTTTATTTTGAAGAGGGGATGTATGCGGACTTAAAAAAAAAGGGTGGGGTTGGGAAGTGGGGGGGAGTGCACGGGGGGGTTATTCCAGCCCATGGACTATAGTAGGCATCTCCTGCTTCTTGTAAGACACCCGCCGTGTTTAACTAGTCTATTTGTAGCAACCTATCTCTATCAAGGAAGTCACAATATCGACCACAAGCCCTTGAGTAGTGAATGAGTTGTGATATGTAAACTCCAAATGCTGGTGCTTCAGGATTGTTGCTACAAAGAAAATGGAAAAGCGACATCATCGCATGTGTCATACAGCCTAGTTTGTAGTGTACCTCTGTTGTCAATTTTGAGATAAAGGTCAAGGACACCCTCGGGTAAGATTTATCTCGGACTCGGCAAGCTTCGTCCAAAACTGGAAATCTTTCCCTTGGGTGTCTGAGATTTCCTTGTCTCGCACTTCCCCTTGTGTTAGATTCTTTATGTCTATAAAAATTTGTCTGTTACTGCCGTCCGTATTTACCGGGATTCCCCTAAGGGATATAAGATAAAATTGATTTCCAGGTTTAACATTGAACTGAAAAGGGAACCTTCATCCTAAAGGGAGGATGAGCGTCAGATTTCAGAAGCATTCTATATCCTCGTGCTTTATCCATTTAATTAGTATGATTTTTGTTTTGCACATGTATCATATTTTCTTCGTCATAGGTCACTTTGAAATGCATATAATAGACAATGTATGAAATTTTAATAATTTCCAATTATATTTTCAAATCTTTTATAGTATATAAACATCTAATTTAAATTGAAAGAAAACTCTAGAGAGAACTGTTTTCCGCCAAATTTTTGACGTCATTGATTTTCACATTTTTTAGCTCGTAATGGTCAATAAGCAAAGTTCTTCAATAAAAAAGGTCAGCATCTTAGTTCTAATAACAAAATTTCTGACACACGTACTCCCTTAACAGTTACCTGCGTGCTACCTGACAAGGTGACCATGCTGAGAGATATGTTGGATTATACTTAGAAGTGGTATCACCGTCTTTCGGAGTGATTTGACTTATACTTTATGAGAACTTCAATGTGACCCTCCCGCTATATTGACCGAACCGTCATTTAAATGGACGATCAAGCCATGGACATGGCAACATCGGAAACACTAAGATACAAGGACACTAAATAAGTACAGGACAAGAAAAATAAATGAAGACATACATACAGATGAACAATAAAAAAAACATGGGGTGAGATCAGGTGTACCGGTATAGTAAGCATCTCCTGCTTCTTGTAAGACACCCGCCGTGTTTAACATGTCAACTCCGGTAGTCTATGTGTAGCAACCTATCTCTAGCAAGGAAGTCACAGTATCGACCACAAGCCCTTGAGTAGTGAATGAGTTGTGATATGTAAACTCCAAATGCTGGTGCTTTAGGAATGTTGCTACAAAGAAAAGGGAAGTTGACTATTGGAAAAGTGAAATCATCGCGCGTGTCATACAGCCTAGTTTGTAGTGTACCTCTGTTGTCAATTTTGAGATAAAGGTCAAGGAACGAAGCCGACATGGAAGTATCTGTAGTATCCTTAATTTCGAGCATTTTTGGATAGATAAGATGAAGAAAGTCACGAGAAAGATACAAGGACATATTTCTTTACCCCGGGGTTCCCTGGGGGCACAAAACGAAGTCTTGGATAAGATTTGGTCATTGTGGTCCCAACCGGTTTTTAAAAAAAGGGACAAAAGGGTTAAATTGGATGTTTTCACATATGTGGCTGTAGAATCATTATTTATTGGATTTTGATGGGGTTCTTTCAGTGTGCTCCTTAGGAAATTTCCAATATGTAATATGTCAACAGATTTCATATCGCATGTACCGTTCATGAGGTAAAGGGGTCCAAAAGGGGGAATTTAAAAAATTTTATTTCATTTTTAGTCCGATTTTAATGCAGTTTTTGCAATGGATTCCTTATGAAAAATATATGCAGAGAAGTTTCTTTTGATTGTTAAAAACTGGTTTCCTTTCTGAGCGATGAGGGGCCAAACGGGGCCAAAATTGCAAACAAGCAGATTAACGGAAATTTTTATTTTTCATCGGATTTCAATGGGATTTTTTTTCTTTGGATTCCTCTCGTTGTAAGCTTTCATTACATGCCAACAGATTTAGCGTGGCTCTTACCGTTTCCGAGCTATAAGGGGTCAAAGGGACCGAAATTGCAATTTCTAAAAATATGTAAAATCTTTTATTTTTCATCAGATTAAAGATCGGATTTTTTTTTCTTTGGATTCCCTTTGTTGTAATTTTTAGTAGTATGGCAATCAATTTAGTATAGCTCTGACCGTTTCCGACCTATAAGGGGACAAAAGGGCCAAACACTGCTAAAATTGCATTTGTTCAAATAAAATTTGTCTTTATCAGATTTCAAAAGAGATTTTTTTTGCATGGGATTTCTTTTAATGTAAGATTTAGTTGGTAATCACCAGATTTTGCTTAGCTCTTACTGTTTCCAATCATGAGGGGATCTACCACATGCGGACTGTATTTGTGAAAGAACGGTCGTCCCCGTTAGTCCACGAGTTGCGCTTATGTTGTAGGGCGACTTTCATTGGTTTGTTGATGCTCACGTCTAATGGCTGCAATAACTGGCATTATGGCTAGATCAGTTCTGTATACCCTTGTCCTAGTTTTTTGAAAACTGAATGCATCTTATACCAACAAACTTCTGAGTCAATCACCTGGTAGTCTATCCATAATTCGACTGAGCCAATGTTTGTTAATGCAGTCATCGAACCAACCACTATGATGAACTTGTACAAAATTGCCTTTAGAATAATTGAGGCATTGCATGGTCCTCCTAAGGTGGATGCTTGTAATGTTTGATAACGTTACTTGTTTCGCAGTTATTCCCATTTGCTTGTTCAAATTTTCATAACGACATTGTTACAGAAAACTATATGAACAATCCACGCGAATTCACATACTAGTACTAGTAATTACTTAAATAGTGTCATATTCACATTTTGCTTTATATCCAATGAATTTGTGCGAAGATAAGCTTGGCAAAACCTGTCTCATGAATTTCTCTCCTATGTCCATAATCTTATTAATACTTGATAAAGCTGACAAAAATTCATACTAAAAACTTGTGATGCGAGTAAAATTTTGTTTGAAAACGATCTCAGCAGCCACTAAAATTTCCCTTGAATGACGATATTCTCTCAGGGATGCTAGTCTGCTTGTACCTGGAATTTTAAAAAAGCAATTAATTTATTAAGTAAATGATCAATATTAAACTAGCTTCTAATATTGTTACAGTCAAACCTGCATTTCTTATGTTTTGAGGGGGTAGACCTGGGGTAGGAGGAGACAACTCTGTTTTTCATCTTTTTTTTCTTACACAAACAAATAGAATCATTACAATAAGTATTATCAAAATTCTAAAATTGTAAATTTTTTCCACACAGCTAATAAATATAAATTTTGACATGTAAACAAATACCCATCAAGTTATCTATAATGAATGCATTTTACTCTACATTTTTGCAATGAGGTCCAAAGATAATGAAAATATGTAAAAGTTGAATTTCTTCCAAGGGAAGTAATTTATAGCACAGATTTAGCAATTTTATTGATTTTTACCCACTTTATTCTAAATTTAGAAAAACTGGGACGGTAGAATTTTCTAAAATTTTAATATATCTTACATATACTAGTTTTCTTTCTATTCTCAGTTTTTGATGAAAATCAAACGACAGAATTTTCTACAAGACATGTTTAATAGTGATCAAAAAAGAGTAAAAATTTCAGCCTATTCTATTCAGAGCACCCATGTATTTCAGTTCAAAGTACTAAAATTTACTATCATTATTCATGCTTACTTTCACACATGTCTAAACTACAGAAGTTTGAATTCGAAATTATCTTAAATTAAATACAAATTTAATTAGATTGATTGATTGATTGATTAGTTAGAGTTTAACGTCCAATGAGCAATATTTCAGCTATATCAGGACGAGAACAAGTTAATCAATTCAAAACAAATTGTAAGTAAAAGAAGAAAGAAATAAAGGTGGAAGGGACAACCGGGGCAACGACTTTTGATTGCCACTGGAAAAGGGGAGAAATGGGTAGGGGCAGGAAATTTGTAGGTTTAAGAAGAAAGAAATGAGGTGAAAAGGACAACTTGGGCAACGAGTTTTGATTGCCACTGGAAAAGGAGAGAAATGGGTAGGGGCAGGAAATTTAGCCTTCTATTCGACTCCCAGTGCGTGTGCTCTCTTTAGAGAAATATAGAAGGGGTCTTTACACTGCATTGAGCGTGGCGTTTCTCCACACAGTTTGGCTACAATGGTTCGCGGTCAGGCTTTCCGTATTATGACCTGACTACCCCGCAAAGACAGGGCATTCCCCTATCCACCACCTGGGGACGCGCCCGGCAGCTCTGTAGCCAAAGCCCCTGAAAACCTATTCAGGTGCCGGGAATTAGATTGATTGATTGATTGAATATTGTTTAACGTCTACTCAGCAATATTTCAGCTATATCAAGACGAGAACAAGTTTGTTAATAAATAATCACTTTGGGGTGGGGAAAGGGCCATGGAACGGGAAATCTGACTGCCACTGGAAAAGTAGGGTGAAATCGTCAAGGGCGGGGAATTTAGCCTTGTAGCCGATCACCTACGGACCACCCCAAAAGAGCTTGCTACAAGGGTTCTTTAACGTGCAGGAAGTTGAATGAGAAATTAACAACCTTAAAAAAATGACTCAACCATTCTTTCAGTGAAGATACAACATTTAAAATGAAAACTTTTATTATGGATACCATCAACCCATTTCTAACAAAAATTAATAATCATAAAGAGAAGGCAAAACAAGTAACTTGGAAAAACAGAGGGAAAAAAGAACAAATCAACGAGATAGAGAGAATAAAGCTAAAGTTGACAGAAGAGTGAAGAAATGAAAAAGAGGACGTTGTAAAAAGATATTTTCACACATTGTAACAAGGATTTACGGGACGCGTAAAACACGCGTCTGGTACGCAAAAATAAATGACAGGACGCAGATATTATTACATTATGCGTCCGACGGGACACAACATAAATAGTGTATAAAACTGCTGTTTAAATGTACCAAATTATGTAGAATCGTAAATCCGGACAATTACCATGAAAGAATATTATTTAAAATAATAATCAATAACACACACTCTAAACAAGAAACAGGTATAGAAACAGGACCAGTATCTCCGGCTTGCGTGGTATGACCCCTCCTAAACGGGGCTGGCCCCGAGGGAACCCCGGGATAAAGAAATAGGACCCATTCCGTGGTTGTGTGGGATTAATAAATACATAACCCATCTTTCGGATGGGATGTAAACTCAGGTCCACGTGTTGGGTCACGCTTCCTGCACGATAAAGAACCCTTGTAGCAAGCTCTTTGAGTGGTCTGTAGGTGATCGGCTACAAGGCTAAATTACCCGCCCCTTTCGATTCCGCCCTACCTTTCCAGTGGCAGTCAGAATTTCCCGTCCCATGACCCTTTCCATACCCCAAAGTGATTACTTGTTAATGAACTTGTTCTCGTCTTGATATAGCTGAAATATTGCTCAGTAGACGTTAAACAATATTCAATCAATCAATAAATCACTCTAAACAATTCGTTCCCACTTTTAAATTCATTTTCGGGAACCCCATCGGATGTTACAATTATTAGTCAAACAAATACATATGTGCGCGTATGCTATCTGAAATAGAATCGCGAAAACGAACTATAACGGCGTTGGGGAAAAAAGAACGCAAATAAGCAGTTGAAAGCCGGGTAAAGGGGAAGTCGAAAAAAAAAACAAACGATAGTTCCAGAATGATCGGATTTAATGAAGGCATCAATGACTTGTGTCATGTGTGTACGTGCTTGGCTAAATACAACTAAAATCACTTCATAAACTTGTTACTTTTTTATATTTACACATTAACAACACAAACTTGTTACTTTTTTTGAAATTTGCACATTATCAACACGATGCAAAGTATCTTTGCTCACCCGGCACTTGAATTGGTTTTCAAAGACTCCGGCTACAGAGCTGCCGGGCGCCTCCCTAGATGGTAGCTGTCTATGCGAGGTAGTCAGGTCATAATACGGAAAGCCTAACCACGAACCATTGTAGCCAAACACTGTGGAGAAAAGCCAAGCCCTATTCAGTATCAAGACCCAGCCTTTATTTTTTTACTCAAGGTCAGACTTGCTGAGAGTCGTATATAGACGGCTTAATTTCCTGTCCCTACCCATTTCTGAGGACAAGAAAATTGAAGAAATGGGTAGGGGCAGGAAATTTATTCCTTAGATCGAATTCGTTATCCCTTTTGTCCCTTCCAGCTATATTATAAATTACTTTTTCTGAATGTAAATATAATTTTCTGAATTGATTAACTGAGTTTCGTCCTGATATAGCACAAATATTGCTTACTGGACGTAAAACTTTAACTTGTTAATCAAGGAAGTTATGGAACCTTCTGGTACCCACATTTTTTTCATGACTCAGGAAAATTCATATGGTGGGTCCCTGGGACCCCACCTGACAGAAGTGGAGTTAAATCCATGACTTGTTGGAATCTTGTGGGCTGACGAATATAATGAGGCATCTATGGGAGCAACTCAAATCAACTCAAATTACTGATTTCGTCGAAGAAGATAATGAAGACGAACTTAATGATACTGAAAGCATACTCCCATCAAAATTTTCTAATTTTGACAGACAATGTTTAGCTGATTTTGTACTAAAGGCTGCTATCAAGGACCAGCATTAGATATCATAGAAGAATATTTGCTTCAATATTGCATTGCAGTTCGTTAATATAAACATGTAGTTAGTTAAGTTACGTGTATAACAATTAGACATTCCTAAAATTGTCCATTTTCCTAAGTCCATTGCACATAGCTGAGTCCTTTGCTTTTTAAGGGTCTGTAGATAAAAAGATAAGCGAATAAATTTAACAAAAATGAATTTGAAATACAAAAGGTGTACATACTGTAATGCTCAAAACAAATACATTTGTGCGTTAGACTCTAGAACCACACTTTGTATAATAATAATAGAATAGAAAATAAATAGAAATTCGGGAGTATGTTTGCTTTTAAGAAAAGTTTTGAAAAGTTAATAGAGACTCAGCTATGTGCAATGTAATTTGTTTGTATCACACTTTCAATTACTTTTTTAATTATTATTAAACCATGTTTATTGTTGTTTACATAATACAAGACATACATTTTACTGAGTTACAATTCCATATTCATTTACATGTAAATCACATTTTATTTTCATGGTTATGTTTCATTATTTTTAATATGTCTTTGAAGGTAATATCTGAGTCGCCTGAAATAATAATAGTTTTCATAACGAGAAAGAATTGTATATCGATGGATATCAACTAGAGTTATGTAATTTCAAAATATAATAAACGAGCCTTTGGCAAGTTTATTATATTTGAAATTTTATAACAAGAGTTGATATCCATTGATTTACAATTCTTTCAAATTGTTAAAACTATTTCTCTTATGATTTTCATAAATAAGTGAATGATCAGTGCCGCACTGCTGTTTTTGTTTCGAATAACAACACCGTTGCTATGTAACGTTAATCACGACCAACAAGATTTCAAAAAGGTCCAATAGAAACGTCGAAAAAATAATAGCACATCACGCGTGATGTGTTATTTCTTGGCGCTCGACCAATGAAATTCCTGTAAAAGCGATTCACCAAGTTGATATCTAACTCAACTTCAAAGTCTCGGTATATACTGTGCAAGCAATAGATAATGAGCATGCATCATAAGAGAAAAATATTTATATCGTTTCATAATCGTATTTGCTTAGGGACCGACCATTTAACTTGAAAAGGGGGGGGGGGGGGGGTGGGGGCTATGGTTTTTTTCTAAAAAATATTTTGGACGTGAGTTTATGTGAAAAAAAATATTTTGGCTCCCAAAATGATGAAATAAAATTTCTGAAGGATGCTTTCTGCCCCCAAAAATAATGTTAATTTTGAAAAAAAAAATGTTTTGTTGATACGCGTGAAAAAAAATTTCGCGCGAATGGTCGGTCCCTTAACATGTCATGCATTTTGTGACATTTGATTTGTTTTAATTAAAATTATGTACTTGCTCTATTAAAGGTTATTTATTCTCTATCAGTTTTAAACATCTTTGAGTTTATGGTCTTCCAAACGTTTAGATTTTATCTGCACTGATGAGACATAAGTTGTCGAAATGCGCATATGCAGATAGTAAATTCACACTG
Organism: Modiolus philippinarum; assembly: GCA_002080025.1. Lineage (NCBI taxonomy): Eukaryota > Metazoa > Mollusca > Bivalvia > Mytilida > Modiolidae > Modiolus > Modiolus philippinarum. The sequence goes on from MJUU01039441.1 coordinate 43,110, forward strand.
TGTGACAGTGACTTCGGTATTTAGTTATTTGTTACCACTGGGTCGATGCCACTGCTGGTGGACTGTTAGTCCCCGAGGGTATTCACCAGCCCAGTAGTCAGTACTTCGGTGCTGACCCGAAAGCCGATTATTTTTTGAAATCTTCCAATATCTAAAATTTTGTAAATTGTATTGAAAACTAAGGAGTATTTCCCCACGCAAAGCTCTGTCCTTAGCTGATTTTAGCTTTAAATTTAGATCGCTTTGATTATTTGTTCTCATTCAGTTTTAAACATCTTTGAGTTTATGGTCTTCCAAACGTTTAGATTTTATCTGCACTGATGAGACATAAGTTGTCGACATGCGCATTTGCAGAAAGTAAATTCACAGTGACTTCGGTATTTAGTTATTCAAGCTGCCCAAGTGTTACTCATGTTACCAGTATAATTATTTTTTTTTAACCTAGTCATGTTTATTTTGAAATTATTGTTATGTTTTACACATTTTAAACTTAAAATTGTTTTAATATATATATATATATTAATCTACTATAAGAGTTTTTGTTAATTCATAAATATATTATGTTATTACACCTCCAATTGATTTAAAGATTCACATTGTTTATCATATTCTGTCTCTGTTTGAATGTCTCTTATGTGTATTTTTGGGCTAATTAAAATAAAGTGTTTACTTCTTAAGCATTTGAAAAAAGTGTATGTCCCATGCCTGGAGATAATGAAAAAATCATCACTTCCCACAGTTGCACATTGAAAAAAGTACACCTCAAATATTCTTGTTGAAATGAGAAAACTCAAATTTTTATTAATACAATAAACCGTAAACCTTAATGGGTTATTAAAAGGTAATACATACAGATTAATACATGGGCATTTCCATATTGGCCTGGTTATCATCCCGAGACACCTATATTGGCCCGAGACGATTGATTGATTGATTGAATATTGTTTAACGTCTACTCAGCAATATTTCAGCTATATCAAGACGAGAACAAGTTTGTTGATAAATAATCACTTTGGGGTATGGAAATGGCCATGGGACGGGAAATTCTGACTGCCACTGGAAAAGTAGGGTGAAATCGTCAAGGACGGGAAATTTAGCCTTGTAGCCGATCACCTACGGACCACCCCAAAAAGAGCTTGCTACAAGGGTTCTTTAACGTGCAGGAAGCGTGGCATTTCTTCCAACACGTGGACCTGAGTTTACATCCCATCCGAAAGATGGGTTGTGTATTTATTAATCCCGCACAACCACGGAATGGGTCCTATTTCTATATCCCGGGACCCTCGGGGTCAGCCTCCGTTTAGGAGGGGTCACACCCCGCAAGCCGGAGATACTGGGTCCTATTTCTATATCCCGGGGTTCTCTCGGGGTCCTCTGTTAGGATGGCTCATACTCCAAGCTCAGAGGATGCTGCGGGCCTATTCTTCAGCCGGGACCGCGCACGGCGGGGCCCGAGACGAAGTCGAGGGACAATGTGGGTCGAGGGATGATAATCAGGTTAATATGGAAATGCACATGTATTAAACTTTTTATTACATACTTCCGACGTTTAGAAATGCCAGGCTGATATGGACCGGAAGTCGTTTATTTGCCCAGGCCAATATGGAGCGGAAGTCGTTTATTTTGTCTGAGATGCACGAGGAGCATAAAATAACCCATTATTTTCTCAGGATGTGAAAATATGGACAGTTTACTTCCGGTCATATTGATCATGCAAAAACGCTTTTATTTCTACTAAGTATGTTATAAACAACAATATGTTTATGTACGAACACATGTTATTATATAAGTATCGGTGATTTATCGAGTTTTCTCAGTCAAATAAAAGTCATATTGTAACCGGTGAAAATAAAGGATTTCTAGTCACTGGATGATGTCTTAATGAAGCGACGTCACAGTGTCTCTTCAATGTCGTCGTCAAGTAAACAACTGGCATATTGACATGAAAAAAATAATCCGCATCTAAAATCTCGGTTTTTGAGTAGAAAATCTATATAATAAAAAGCATAACTAATCGGCCGTCATGAATATTCACGACGGTCAATTAGTTATACTATAAATATTTACTTAGACGGGAGCCACGTACGAGCTACATCTGTGACGTGTACACTGAATGTCAAAATCATTTTACCTGTAAAAGGCAAATATTGTACATTGAACAAGAAAAGTATTTTACCTTTGAAATCAATACAGCAACGCCATTGAAAATTCAGAACAAAAAAAAAAATTTACAAACAAAAATTAGGACACAACTTCTGATTTAGGCCATTTGTATTATAGGAATTTCTGCGAATCCGATGAATGATGTCACAAAATCTAATTTACATATGCAAATTAGCATTTTTGGTTGGCAAAGCTGAATAATTACCGCTACATAGCATTGGGATAGAATTTTTGATCTTTGATAACTTTTTTATTTTATGCACGATTTTGGATCTGTAAAATGCATGTTAAACATCGAAAAATTCATATTTTTTCTACCGATTTACTTTTTTGAAAAAATCTGCACATATTGTTTCATATGCATTTCAAAAATGTGAAACTTTCGAAAAAATCATATAGTTAACAAATACACTAATTTTATAGGTATTGAAAATAAAATGCTGACAATTTTTACATCCTGTAAAAATATAAACATTGCATAATTTAGATCAAAAGGAATTATCAATTTATCTCAAATAACAAATTCTTACTAGTTAATTAAAAATGACAATTTTATGACCCTAATCAGTGACAACGATTTCTTGCCAACCAAGGTAAATTTTTCGGTAAACGGACAGAAAGTCACAGGACAAAAAGTCACAGGACAGAAAGTCACAAATCTGCTAGGACAAAAAGTCACAGGACAAAAAGTCACAATCTGTATTTTTACATTGGTGGACAAAAAGTCACAGGACAAAAAGTCACAGGACGAAAAGTCACAACTTAAATGTTTGCTTCATGTGTATGTAGTGTAGAACAAAATGGTCACACAATTATATCAACTGACTCATGAAATTGAATATGATATTTATATTATTTTTGAAGTACGGAATTTTATTGCTAAGATTTAGAAATATCATTTTACATAATTGAAAAACTGTTTTTTTTTTTAAACATGTATGAATTTTCTAGGTATAAACTAATATTTTAATGGCAAAATATTTTGCCTAAAAGGCCAGGTGAGCTAAAAATTCAATCCAAAACCTTCCATTTATTTCAACATGACTGATTGAATTTCCCCAGAAGTTTCTTTTTCTTTTAAACTATAACCGGTAATAACACAAATGATGACAGGGTACCCACCTCTGGTTAAATGCCAATTAAGCAATAATAAATTATTATCTAAACATATGTGGATTCAAATTATAGTTATTTGTGTATCAATTAAACCCTACAATAACATGATAAGCCATACATGCAAAATAATTGGCTTTCATGATGATGTTATTTTAATAGTAACACTTACTGCATGTCAGTGCCCAATAAGGAAATGATAGAACAAACATTCCTAAGATTTATGTCTTGAATAAACAGAATGGCGAGTCAAGAACATGACCCCATACATGCCATACTTAAAATAAAATTGAAGGAAATGTATTCCCTTTTATTTATTCATTATTCAAAATGTTACTTTTTATCCTAATATATTGTTCAAAAGACATAATTTATAAATTGTGACTTTTTGTCTTGTGACTTTTTGTCCTGAATGATTTTAATTTAAACTGTGACTTTTTGTCCTGTGACTTTTTGTCCGTGACTTTTTGTCTGTGACTTTTTGTCCTGTGACTTTCTGTCCTACATTCAAATTTTTCGAGCCTGTGACGTCACGGCGGAAACTCCTATACTGCGCGACATACTCACAACGCTAATCTGCCACAACGATCATACGAATGTTTCCAACTGACCAAGAGGAAGGGGCAAAACCTCTCCTGTTAATTTAATGCAGACATTACATGGAGTTGGTGAAACCAATCGTTAATGCTTTCCGATTTTTCTTTGATTGACCTGTTGAAACGATAAAGGCCTACAAAGCAGTGTTTGCTGTTAATTTTAGTGTTAAACGTTATAGGGTTAATTTCCTCCTGGTCAAAGTTGACACTAATCGTCACATCATCTACTAAATATATCTCTTTACTGTGTTCTTTTATCTCTGAGTGATTTCTCGCTAATACTTTGGGTGTAGTAGTGTTAGGCTCAGGATCAAGACATGACGATCAGCTCTTGATATCGTCCTGATTTCTTTATATATTCTCCTATTATTTCAGCTGTTGTTTTGTATTTCTTGTTATTTGTAAGCATGGCTGTCATGTCTATTTTTCCATGCAGACTTTTAAGTTCTGTAAGCATTTCATCTCTTGCTTCTCTGTAATTCGGGCAGTTAAGGAGAAAATGTTCAGGTGTCTCTTCTGCCCCACATTTGCAATATGGCGTGAGGGAATTGCCAATGTTGTGTTGATACTTATTGAGCCTGCCATATCCTGTCCCTAGTTCAGACATGATCTTTCCTATCTGTATACTTGGAATATTCAGGTGGCAGGCATTACCAACATCTGGTATAAGCTCATGTAATTCCCTTCATTTTTCTGAGATGGACCATCTGTTCTGCCATTTCGTTTTTGTTGACTTTTTTACAGCCCATTTCACATCTGATTTGGTAATCACGTTATATTGGCTGTTTAGTGATTCTGCCTCTTTCGCAGCTAATTTTTAAAAAGTTTGCCTGTTGTTGTAAACCCCCTTGCGTTGTTTTAAAATCCTTCCCCTGATGAATACGAGTAAACTAATCGTTAAAGCAGTTAAAACAAAAGATAAATATTGAATTAGCTTGCAACAGTTGTACTAGAATAACACCCGCTGTTATATTAGTTTATGATGCATAGATAAACAATAAAAACTTGCATTTGTCTATCTATTTTATATTGTACATGTACAACAATGGTTGCTCAGGCGGAGCTGCTTGAAGGATAGACGTTAAATGGCACTCGCAACAAAGCAATAGGTTTCTGTATTGTTTCCGAGTGCTGTATGAAGGAGACCATATCTTCTGTTGTCAAGACCTGGCACCTCCTGAGGACTTGTAAATATGATATGGGCCAAACTGAGCCCCGGATAGGACGGGAAAATTGACAGTTAATTGACTGAAGACGGTTTGTTCTTCGACACTTTGCAAGATAAAAATATGACCTAAGATCAAGAGGTTAATAGAGACTCGTTAATCGTTTGTTCTGTTCGTCCTTGTTGGTTGCTTACAGAGTAGATTTTAGTTATGTAGGATTTTGGATGGTATATTTGCATAACTAAATAGAGAAACAAATTCTTGGTCAGAAAGTGCTTCCTATTTTTGTAAACTGGAAAATATACAGATTTAAAAATATACGATGAAGAAATATACAATATATCAACTAGATCATAATATAGTCGTAGATGAACTGAGTATCGTATGAAAAGTTTTCAAAATATAATCGAAAATATTCTTTTCTGTTGTATTCACACAATATATATATATATATAACTTAAAACATTTTAAATATTTTCATTTAACTTTTACAATTGAATTACACGGATAATTTCAACAAACTCCATATCTCATGCTATTACTTTATTTCGGAATTTTAGTTAATTTTCCCGAACGTTAATTCAAAAGATATATTTATGTTTTATCACTTAATGAAAAAAAAATATTCATAAACTTATTTAAAAAAATTCTTAAGTTTAGATTTTAAAGTTTAAAATATTAAATAAGAACTCTCTTAAGTAGAGAAACAAATTTGTTGTCAGAAAGAACCCCTCATGAGAAGAAGCCCCGAACATCGTTATTCATAGGGACGCAGTGAGGAGGATTTGGTTCGGGGTTTTGTGAATTTATAATGAATATTTAGAATTGCACTTATTTTCAACAAAATACTTTGCAGAATTTTATATGCATTTGTTTATAATTTGATAATCAAATAATGAGTTTTGTTCTTTAGTTATTGTTACTAAATAAAGTTTTATTAAATTATATACTGTAAGGTGCTATCATACTGAATTATTTTTTCTGTAGTTTGAAATTACGTCACATAATTATTTATAAATTCCAATATTAAATATTTTTGTTTCGCATTATTTTATTCTATTGGCTAGAAAGTTTTTCTTCTGGGATCATGTGATGAATTGTTAATGATATAGATTCGGGGTTCCGTATTTTATTGACAGTTATTTACGTGAAAAAGTAATAGCAATAAAGTTATTTTTGAATCGATTAACAGTATGATAACAATTACTTCAAAGAGCTGTCATTAATTTTTAATACAGTTGATTGAACTGACGTTGAATGTGACATTGGAAAAATGTTGTTGTGTTGAATTCGTTGTTCTAGATTCTGGAACTAATTAGAAGTGCAGTTCAAGTGCGAAATACTTGAGCCAAAATGCAGTATGACATATCCCCCCTCTAAAGAAGAAAATCGTCTTGATTTTCAGATTATAGTTATTCTCTATGAAACCTGACCGTTTTTCTTTGTTAACAAAATGCAACATACAAATATATGAGTTACAGTAGAAAAAAATGTGATATACCACCTAATATGATTAATGTCATGATATAGTGCCATATATATTAAAATGTCCCGGCACCTGAATAGGTTTTCAGGGGCTTTGGCTACAGAGCAGAGCTGCCGGGCGCGTCCCCAGGTGGTGGATAGGGGAATGCCCTGTCTTTGCGGGGTAGTCAGGTCATAATACGGAAAGCCTGACCGCGAACCATTGTAGCCAAACTGTGTGGAGAAACGCCACGCTCCATGCAGTATAAAGACCCCTTCTATATTTCTCTAAAGAGAGCAGACGCACTGGGTGTCGTATAGAAGACTAAATTTCCTGCCCCTACCCATTTCTCCCCTTTTCCAGTGGCAATCAAAAGTCGTTGCCCCGGTTGTCCCTTCCACCTTTATTTCTTTCTTCTTTTACTTACAATTTGTTTTGAATTGATTAACTTGTTGTCGTCCTGATATAGCTGAAATATTGCTCATTGGACGTTAAACTCTAACTAATCAATCAGTATATTAAAATGTGATGTCAGTGTATATATCCCTTCATGGTAAAGATGAATGAATTCGGTCTCTAATTAGAAGTTGTTTTAGAAAAGTGAAGACGAAGTAATCCTGGAATTTTGTTGTATTGTTCATGAAACATTGTTGTAGATGCTTCTTGGAGTGAGAATGTGTTTGTTTTTGAGAAAGAAGTCAGCCCCTAAAATAAAATTATTTTGGAGCGCAGGGACTAATAAAAATGAATGAGTAATAATGACGCCCCCAATTTCAAAGTCTATGTCCAGGACACCTGAAACTGGGTATTTTGCACCTCCGGCGCCAAGAATATGTGTGACGTTTGCTGGTTTTGGGATGTTATTTGGAATTTATGATTTCTTTAAGGCAATTTGGGTTAATGGCGGTTATTGAACTTCCACTATCTAAGAGTGCCGTTGCCCTAATATTCCCTAATTTAATCGGTACCAAACATTTTTGCATGGGGAAAATGAAGGTCACATTGTCAGCCGTCGTGTGCCCATCCAGGATTGTGTCCTGAATAGAAGCGCACCGCTATTGCGTAATGCGACGAGAAGATCTACAAACTCTACAAAAATGTCCAGTTTTCCCGCACTCGTGACATAGTACTCCGGTTGCGCGACATTCATTCCGTGAAGTGCAATCTCCGCCGCAGTATGTGCACATGGGGTTGCGAACGACTGTTTGTTGGAGCGGGGTTGGTATTGTTCCTCGTGGGTGGTTTGGTATATTGTTTAGTTCCTATGGGGCGTTGTGATTGGCGCGGTGGATGAAATTTCCTGATAGGTGGTACTTGGAATTTGAGCATTCTGTGGTGACCATAATGGAGGGCTCTGTTTGGAGTTTCTCATGCTCAATATGAAAAAGAAAGGAAATGGGGTAAATGTCAAGGAGACAACATCCCATATCCAAGTTAAAACGACCAAAAACAAAACATCTAGGGGTCAAAATATGGTCTTCAACACAGTGAAGAACCTCAAGTATGTTTACAAGTTTAGTGTCCTCTTTGAGGGATTTTATTCCAGTTAAAACGTTATAAGATGTTTAGACTTCGTTTATTTTAGATGTTAAAGCGTTTTCTGCAAAGACAGCAGAACGTCCGAGTTCCTCAAGATTTACAGGGTCTTTTGTTACAAAAATGTTTTTATATCTGGTGTAAGGCCATTTAATGCTACAGCTATTAAAACATTTTCAGGGACCTCGTTTGTTGTGGCTAATAAAGCTAACCTACTTAAAAAATTCATTGACCGACTCATTTTTATTTTGTGTACATTGTAAAATGGATATGTCTGATGTGTTAGAATGATGTTTAAATCTAATTTTAAATGCGTCAGTGAGCAGATTATAATCATTTTTGATGGGATCTTGCAGAGAATCGCACCAGACTCTAGCTTGGATTTCTAAATGGAATGGAAAGGAGCTCGCATTTTTGTGGTCTGGGAGTTCATAGAATCGGGACCATTGAATGAAGTTTCCTAACCATGTTTAACAATTTTGTGTCTCATTTTCTATGAAAAATATCTGATTTAATTGAAGATGACATATTGATTATTTGGGTAGATTGATAAATTTTAGATATCTCATGATTTCACAGATAAATTTTAGATATCTCATTGATTTCACATTTTACATTTTCCTTTTTTAACACTATTAGCTGAAAATGAATAATTATTAATGTCAGATGTTCGATTTTTCACAGTTCCTTGATTGTCTATTGGAGCGGTACTTTGTTGATTACTAGTCGGGATGTTGTTAAATTTATCACTGAAAAGAGTTTTTGGAGCGGTTGGTTGAGGTAAATTTGGGAAATTGACATCAAACGGATCTGGAACAGGAATGTTTTTTTTTTCTTCCGTGTTATCGTGCCCAATATTGAGTGCTAGAACGGCTTTTTGATCCGGACTTTGTTGAGTTTTAGGAGTATAATCGAATAAAGGATTGTTCCTATTTCGAACTTCTCTAAAAGACGCTGTAAATGGGTCGTATTTTGATCGACTCTCAATTGACGGAAAGTGGTAATTGACTGGAGATGACTTGGAAGTAGAAGCACTAAAATTACTCGGTGTTTTGAGTTCGTCAGATGAATCTTTTGAAATTGGCGTTGAAGTTTTTGTTCCCGTGGTGGCAAGGTGAGGATGTTGATTCACTTTCAGATTTTTGAGAATTTTCTGACTATGAAGTTGATGGACTGTTCGTTTGTAAAGAACTTGATGATAAAATTGGTGACAAAACTTTTTTCGGTTCTTGGAATTACAGCAGGAGAGGCAGATAGTTTGTCTGATGGTTTAGCTTTAGATCTAGTAATTTATGCGGCTCAGGAAAGTTTGCGGGAACTGCAAATTTCATTTCATTTGCAAGTTTCTAAATTTGGAGGTACCATGGATCTAGAAGGGTACTCACCAACTGTTATGTAGGACTTTGGATGGTATATTAGGCAGTCTACATAACTATATAGAGAATCAGAAAGGCTTCTTATTTTTGTAAATTTGAAAATAACATGTACAGATATTACAAAACATAATTTAAAATATACGATAAAGAAATGTACTATATATCAGTCAGATCATAATTAAATTGTAGATAAATTGAATATCATATTAATAAAGTTTTCAAAATATAATCGAAAATATCCTTTTCTATTCACACAATATATATATATATTTATCATTTATATGATGTAACTGAAAACATTGCTTTTAAGTATTTTCATTTAACTTCACAATCGATTTACACTCTGCGGATAATTCTGATAATTTCAATAAACTCCATATCTCATGCTATTACTTTATTTGAGAATTTTAGTAAATTTGCCCGAACGTTAATTCAAAAGATATATTTATGTTTTATCAATATGCAAAGAAAAATTATTCATAACATTATTTTCAAAAATTCTTAAGTTCAGATTGTTAAGTTTAACAAATAAAATATTAAATAAAAACTCACCTAAATAGAGAAACAAATTTGTGGTCCGAAAGTGCTTCTTATGAGAAGAAGCCTCGAACATCGTTATTTATAGGGACGAAGTGAGGAGGATTTGCTTCGGGCTTTCTGACCTTTGAATTTTTGAATTTATAATGAATATTTAGAATTGCACTTATTTTCAATAAAATACTTTGCAGAATTTTATATGCATTTGTTTATAATTTGTTAAGTATGAGTTTTGTTCTTTATTGTTTCAAAATAAAGTTTTATCAAATTATTATCAGCTGCTATCATACTTATAATAAACCGAATTATTTGTTCTGCAGTTTGAAATTACGTCACTTAGTTACATATAAATTCCAAAATTAAATATTTTTATTTCACATTATTTTATTGAGGTCGGTTACATTCTTGGGCTTCATTGTCATTGCCACTTGGTGCTACAACTTGAGTACGTCTGGTGTTTACTGCAATATTATTGGTTGTCATATTCACCTTTATTTCTTTCTTCTTTAACTTACAATCTTTTCATTTGACTAACTTGTTCTCGTCCTGATAAAGCTGAAATATTGCTCATTGGACGTTAAACTCTCTCTAATCAATCATCATATAGACTATCGCCAATAATGTAGCGTGAAGTTGAGCGGATTTTCTTTATCTTTGCGATGAAATATTTATAAATCTTTACTCTTATAGACGAAGGAAGTTGACTTGTCTTAATTAAGAGAATAGTGATATAAAAGTATCTCATCTTTTCCCTCACTGGTTTTGGTAATCGCTGCAGGTCAAGGTTCTCTTGGTCCTGAAATAAACAAACATCCTGATTCTCCTGCTCAGATGGGGCCACAGGAAGCGTCATATGATACGGTCGTACCAAACCAACAGGTTTCTGTGTTGCCTCTGAGTGTTATATAATTGAGAGTGTCTCCTCCGGTGTTAATTTATTATACCTCCTAAGGGCTTGTCCAGATCTAGCCATGGAGAGGACGCAATTTGGTACTCATTTTAGGGTAGACGGTTTTCTCTTCATTACTCATTCTGCAGTCTTCTTGTATCCTGGTCACGCACCTGATAACCTATGTAAGATTATGACAAATCCAAAGTTTCTGGTAAAGTCCCTCTTTTCTCTTCGTTACCCATTCTGCAGTCTTCTTGAAACCTGGTCACGGCACCTGAAAACCTATGTAAGATTATGACAAATCCAAAGGTACTGGTAAAGTCCCTCTTTCCTCGTCGTTACCCATTCTGCAGTCTTCTTGTATCCTGGTCAAGGCACCTGATAACCTATGTAAGATTATGACAAATCCAAAGGTTCCGGTAAAGTCCAACAATTTTGTTTTATAGTAATTAGGCAGATGCGTTTACAAAAGTTTACTTTGTCTATAGTCCACACTACAACTGGTCAAAGTTTTACAATAAATGTTACAGTTATTATCAAATATTAAGTAGCAGCAGACGGAATTATTTTTTCCCCCCCCCCTCTCTCTCTCAAACATTACAGAACTTCCTTTTTTCAATGGTATGGTATCTTTTAAGAGAGACTATGATGATTAGAATTACATTAATGATCAGAAAGAAATGCCAATTTATTATTGATAAATTGATCCTTGGTTGTATAGAGAAATACATGTTCATGTTGTATAGAGAAAATGATGTTTATGTTTGTTCGCTATAATTCATATTGAAATAGTTGTTCTAGATGTTGGTATGTCCATGATCGCTCATTGTGGATGGCTGTATGATGTTCGAACAGTAAGTCGGGAATTTCCATCTAAATGAATACAAGTCTATAACGTTTTTGTTAGAAATCTTTATTTTCCTTTATTTCTTTGTACAGTTAAAATCCAAATAATACATTCCCGACCTCACCCACAATTTAAAAGTGTTCTAATTTGTATTACATTTTCGTTCACGCTGATGTTATTGCGCTTTGCTCAATTTGAGTGGAAAAGCAACGGATGTTGTTGCGCTTCCTTCTTGTGTGAAAAAGCAAGAGTGTTTTGCTTATATATGGTCACGTCATTAGCGTGACGCTTATTTCTTATTTTAGAAATGAGAAGTTTATAAACCAATGGAATATTTTCACCCATTCTACCTAAGCTGGCACAATTAGAATTTTATATTATGGTTTTTCCGATAAAAATATTCTTGCTTCGTTTAACACACTAAAAATTAATAAAGTTTCCTAGAATATTGATGAAAGTTAATGACCTTGTAGAATTCAGGTAGAAAGAAGTTGACCTAGTTAATTCTTTGATGATATCGAATATTTAACCGGGATATAGAAATAGGACCCAGTATCTCCGGCTTGCGGGGTGTGACCCCTCCTAAACGGAGGCTGACCCCGAGGGTCCCGGGATATAGAAATAGGACCCATTCCGTGGTTGTGCGGGATTAATAAATACACAACCCATCTTTCGGATGGGATGTAAACTCAGGTCCACGTGTCGGAAGAAATGCCACACTTCCTGCACGTTAAAGAACCCTTGTAGCAAGCTCTTTTTGGGGTGGTCCGTAGGTGATCGGCTACAAGGCTAAATTCCCCGCCTTTGACGATTTCACCCTACTTTTCCAGTGGCAGTCAGAATTTCCCGTCCCATGGCCATTTCCATACCCCAAAGTGATTATTTATCAACAAACTTGTTCTCGTCTTGATATAGCTGAAATATTGCTGAGTAGACGTTAAACAATATTCAATCAATCAATCAATTTTTTATCGGAAATAAAGTGAGACTATATTAAGAGTATTTTTGTATCACAACAATACCCCTCCCTTTAAAATGAAACTCTCTCGAGTTTCTTATTGGGAAGTAAAAAGGGGATACTTTTTGTAGATTTTTATATTTCAATCAAAATATACGAGATATTCTGAACACTCAACCTGGTTCAATTATACATTATTGATAAAACTGAAGTATTTATAACTTTCCTTGACTAGGATACTTACAGAATTATCAAAGTTAATCAAAAATATCAAATGGATATAATAGTAAAGAAATGATTGCTATTTTGTATTTTTACTATTTTTTTGTATTTTTGTGTTTTTATTCTTATAATTGCTAACTTTATGTGAATTTGCTTTTAACTTTATGCATTTATTTGTATATTTATGGATGGAGTAATTGGTGTTTAAGTTCCGCAGTTTATCAAATGCTGTTGTCTTGACAATGTGTGCCATTTATTTTGAGCTTCTTAATTCAGTTAATTAATATTTTTAATTATTTCATTGTTTTGATATACTTACTCTAAGTTATTTTTGGAATACAAAGATATGATCAAATTTTGTATAATATAACCTTTATTCCATTTATCACTTTGATTTACATGATAGATAAACAATAACTCTCAGAATGAATATTTTAAGCTTGTACAATTTGTACATTTTTTTCTGGGTAAACGGGACTGGACCTTCGGCGTTCCTAGCCGAAATTGGTCACTTAAAAAAATAGGGGCACATATTAATTCATTATACATTTATTCATTATATACTTATACGATAATTAGTAACTCGTCACTAGCCAAAAATTTAACGTGACGCAGTTATTAGTACCGCAGAAATTGTACGTACACAGCTTTTTAAGACCTGAACATACCGTTCACAGGCTTAATTGAAAATATCTTCTTATTCTAAAAAATAATTATTTACCACACGTGTATTTCAATATTCATATAGAAAATCGTTCACATTTTGATTTCATCTAAAAATTCTACTTTTAGACAGTAATTACTCTTATATGTTATTCATTACTTATATCTGATATACTTCTCACAACTGTGTTTTCAAACCTCTTCACAAAGCTGACTATGAAAAACGCCCAAATGTTATACAACCTTTTGGTCTTCGTATCAAACCACACCTTGAATCTGCTAATATAAATTTAGATGAAATGGCTCCTATAGACTCTCCCAAAAAACCTCCATGGCTGAACCCAAAACCAACATTTAATTTGGAACTACGCAAACACAAAAAGGTTGATACCAATCCTCTGGTTATCCAGCAGGACTTTGCAAGAATTAAATCTGAACATCCTGAATACTTGCAAATTTACACAGATGGCTCTAAGGATGGAGACAGAGTGGCTTCTGCAGCCGTTTTTGGGGATCGTGCAGCAACTCTTCGATTACCATCCTCTAGTTCTATATTTACTGCTGAAGCTAACGCTATTTACTCAGCACTTAAATTTGTAGCTTTATCGCAATCAAATAAATTCATGATCTGTTCCGACTCACTTTTTTGCCTATTGGCAATTGAAAGTCGAAAAACAAAACACCCAATTATTTTGAAAATAGCCGAATTCTACAAATCACTCGTAGCACTAGGCAAAGCAGTCATTTATGTTTGGATCCCTAGTCATGTGGGGATCTATGGAAACACAGTTGCTGACCAGGAAGCCAAGGATGCACTAGATGATGAGATGGCGGATTGTCCAGTACCGTACACTGACATGAAGCCTTTAATCGTTAAATACATTTTAAAGTTATGGCAAGCCAAATGGGATCTGCAAATAAATAATAAACTGCATGGAATACAGTCAGACGTCGGTAAACAATTCGGTTCCTGTGGTAAAAACCGTAGGGAACAGGTAGTGTTGACCCGATGTCGTATTGGACATACTAGAACAACACATAGTTTTATCCTCAACAGTGATGATCGACCTGAATGTATTCCATGCAATTGTCCTTATACAATTCAACATGTTTTAATTGAATGTGTAGATGTTGCCGATATCAGGCGTGATTTTTATTCTGCTCATTGTCTTAAAGACCTATTTACAAACGTCGCTGGCGACAAAATCGTTCAATTTTTAAAAGCAATCAATTTATTTAGTAAGATTTAAATGGATCAATTTTAAACAAGTTTCCAATTTCTAATATTGTTATTGTTAAACCAAAAATTACTATTATGTTTTTAACATTTTACACATCTGTTTTACTTGTATAAAGCTATATGGTTTTATATTAATGTTTTATGTATTTATTAAAATTGTTCAATAAACCCAACAGTTCTCGCCACAATATAGCTGAAATATTGCTGAAGTTGGCGTAAAACATCAATCAATCAATCAATCAATATATCTGATATAACTTGATCTCTCATTTATCTATTTTACGCGAAGTTTATAATCATTATTGTTAAATATTTCTTACCGTATCATATGAATAAAGTAACAATAGCCATATATGCATGAATAACAATACAAATCATTTCAAAAATAAATGTTATTGTTCAATGTAAAATTTTCGAAAGTTCAATGTTCAGTTGTTGAAATCTTCTATGCTGAATGTTTCAATTCAATAAAGTTTCTAAGAAGTTTCTAAGAAATTGTCATACTGTCCGAAATGCAGTTACAGAAAGTTCACATTTAAGTAAAATGTCCAGAAGGTACACATTGTCGTTTGAATCGGAAAACTGTTGTTGTAGGAACTAGCTGTTGGTAAAATCTCTAGGGAGCAAGAGGTTGGAATCGGCTCTCGTCCTCCACCATATGTTGTATAGAGAAATAATATAGTGTTATTTACTTCTGTTCATTATCATTCACATTGATATTGATGGTCCATGACGGTTGTTGTCCATGATGTTGGTATGTCCATGATCGCTCATTGTGGGTGGCTGTATGATGTTCGAACAGGAAGTCGGGAATAAGAATATGTTATTTTGTCAATTTTTATCATAAATGGTTGTGAATAACGAAGTTATTAGCAGTTTTTAGGCATGCGCCAACTACTACTCAGGTGATGATTAATTGCTGATTGTAATTTAACATCAGTGAGGTAAACAAACATATTCGGTGTTAGCTGTTATTATGTTAACAAGTGTGTATGAACCTTTGTTGTTCATAATAAAAAAAAAACAACAATAAAACATTTAATTTTAACGAGATTCTACAACAAAAATTGTGTAGAAACACAATTTTTTGCCGAAAAAAGTTAAAAATGTAAAAAAAAAATCGAGTAAAATTGGATTATATTTCAATAAGCAACATCCAATATACTTGACTTTCATATTGTTTTTATTTTTATAAACTTAAGTTATTCACAATTAGTTTTATCAAACACTCTTTATATACGAGATCTTGCGTTCATTAGGATCACCAACTTGTATTTACTACAAAATGACTTTGCAAAGATTGCATGAGGTATATTTCATTTGTAAGATAATGATCGTAATTAAAAACGTTATATTTTTACTTGGTGAAGCACTTATATCATACGTCCTTGCTTGGGCTTAGAAATTACGAAAGATTTCTCAAGTCGGTATTCTCGTAACAGAACAAAACAATTTATTTCAACTTTTGACTTAATAATCCGATACATAAGTTAAGGCAGAGACATATAATAATAATATCAATAAATTGTGGCAATATTCATGAAAGTTGCAAGTTAGATTCATTTAATTTTTAAATAGTTTATATAGAAAATTACATTACCAATAGTATATAACATGGTTTGCACCCCTTCTAATGTATTCTAATGTACAGTTTAATTGACAAAAAAAAAAAAACAAAAAAAACAAAAAAAACAAAAAGAAAACACACGAACAAAAGAATAAAAAATAAATAAATAAAAAAGACTGAGACGTATAAAATGATCAAAACATTTTGTTAAAAAAGTTCTCTACTGATAATCAAAGGTGGCTTAATTTGAAACAAGTACATGCTTTGATGTTTTATCTTTACCAGCATTTCATTTTCAGGTGGAGGCTGACCCCGAGGGTCCCGGGATATAGAAATAGGACCCATTCCGTGGTTGTGCGGGATTGATAAATACACAACCCATCTTTCGGATGGATGTAAACTCAGGTCCACGTGTTGGAAGAAACGCCACGCTTCCTGCACGTTAGAGAACCATTGTAGTAAGCTCTTTTGGGGTGGTCCGTAGGTGATCGGCTACAAGGCTAAATTCCCCGCCCTTGACGATTTCACCCTACTTTTCCAGTGGCAGTCAGAATTTCCCGTCCCATGGCCCTCTATACCCCAAAGTGATTATTTATTAACAAACTTGTTCTCGTCTTGATATAGCTGAAATATTGCTGAGTAGACGTTAAACAATATTCAATCAATCAATAAATCATTTTCAGGTGACAGAAATGGTAATTCTAATGAATTTAAATGTTTCAAAGCACCTTGTTCAGGAAACTCCATCTTATTGGCAACAGCTGATGGTGGCATTTTAAACTTTTAAAGGTTATTAATGAAAAGCAAGCTCTACAGATCCATTCTTTCCCGTCTTCACTGGTATGTGAATTTGAAATATATACCACAATTCTATATCTGGGATGGATTCTTTCATGGTCAAATACAGAAACAACGAAATGATGGTATCGTTGATTGTACGTTAACAAGAGGTCTTAAAATAACATAATTTAGAATTACACGAACGAAAATTAGTTAATATGAAACAAATAAGCATTACACAACTGTATCTTAATAAAACCATTTGACCAGTGTGAAATTATCACTTGCTTGATTCAGTTTAATTATCGTATAATTTTAATTATACAAACATGTTTTATAGAATACTAAACTACTAATTAACTAACTAACTACTATATATTCGATATTTTACGAAAGGATATGGAGTAAATGAACATGAGACCATACCACATATGTTTACTCCAACTGCTATAATTTAACGAGCTGTATGGCCATTTCGGAAATTAATTCCTCATCAGCAGCACTAGAACCCAAACAAAGGAAATCCATAATTTCAAAAAATGTTTAAAATGCATAAAACCTAACAAAATCCGAATAATCAGTAATATCAAATATAGCTAAGGACAAAACTACGATGGCGGGAGTTAATCTTTAGGTTTTAGAATTTACATAAATTTAGATAATAGTAATTGAACAAAGTGAACACATGAGACATTATCTCATGTACAAGTACACCATATCTAAGAAAAACAAAGAGCATAAATCTCTACCACGGGGAATTGTTTTACCAACTCCACACTGCAACCCTTATGGTAAAAAATAATGAAAGATAAAAAAGATTAAAAATAAATATTGATCCCATTCACGTGTCATTAAGTACAAATAATCAATAGAAGTACATGTATTTGATATTGTTCGAAGAGGAACCCGGAAACCGCCACAAGGCAGGTTAAATAATCAACTCCCATCTTAGCAATAGTTAGATAATCGTCCATCTGCGTAAACCTGTTAAAAGTATCAAGCCAGTTAACAGACTAAACCTTTGGGGAAAAAAAACAGAAAAAATACATGTGTATATATATATACCGTTCAGTCATGATATCTTCAACTATCATTTTGATGATTGCACCATGATAAAAATATTTCTGATTCAATCCAAATGCTATGGTATACAACCAAATTAAAGTATTTGATGGTTGAGAAAGATGCAGTTTACAATATAACAGTCCTGCTAGATATTGATCTGCCATTCTATTAGCATTCATACTTTCCAGCATCTTTGTTTTTTTTATTTGTACCGTCATTAGCACATATAATGCATGGTTGGTGTTGCATT
Organism: Modiolus philippinarum; assembly: GCA_002080025.1. Taxonomy (NCBI): domain Eukaryota; kingdom Metazoa; phylum Mollusca; class Bivalvia; order Mytilida; family Modiolidae; genus Modiolus; species Modiolus philippinarum. The sequence continues at coordinate 61,546 of MJUU01039441.1, forward strand.
TGTAAGTTTTCAAAAAAAAAAATGTGTTGTTTTGTAATAGTTGATCCATTTTTTAAATATTTGTAAAGATGTTTGAAGGTTGAGGAGTTGGTTAGGTTTTATATACTCCATAAGTTAGTTCTACAGAAAATATGATTGGTTGATCAGAAAATCTAATGGGTTTGTATATGTTGACACAAGTTTAAATTTAAAAAAATTCCCACAGTTGACAAAACATCCACCATCCAAGGAAGCTTTGATTGCACGTATTCACTTTTACACCCTTAGGTCACAGCTCCTTTAAAGTTTTTCATAGATTAGTTATTAAAGAAATCTTTTCTTTTGTAACATGCATCTTTACATTTTAAGTGCATTGTCTTCTTCATATCCCTAATCTCTGAATTGTTCAAGTTGAAAAATGAAGATCCCTAAAATTGTTGTTATACCGATCGATGAGCTTTCTTTGAACCTGTGCTTGCCGAGCTCGGGAAACGGGCCTTTTCGATGTCAAACTAAATGCAGACTCCCTTTCTTCACAATGGATAGTTTTACTCCTTTTCTTCACAATGGATAGTTTTCTTAACTGGTTTCATCTTGAACTACCGGAAAGCACGTTATCGCGTGGTTTGATAGAGTTGTTACCACAATAATCTGGTAACAATGCCTCCGATTGGAGTCCAATCCCGTTGCTTTTTCGGAAAGTTTGATAGAAACAACTCTATCCGTTACAATTTTTCTTTGGTCATAATGACGTAGTCTCGTATTTCTGAAAAAAAAACACGGCAATTGTGCCCTCAAATATGCTCTACCGGATAAAATTGAAGAAATCATTTGCAGGAACAGAATGTTGTGAATGACTCATTAAAACATTCTACTCTTGCAAAGTAATTCCTGGTGTCCTATAAGCGGTACAAAAAATGTACGTCATTGATAAAGGACGGAGGATTCGTGCTGTTGTATAATAAAAAGCATTTCAGGGAATCTTAAAAATTAGTCGGAACAATAATTTATGATTTTCCTTTATACTAGTAGATACACTCCAAGTTTTTAACGGGTGCACTTATAATTACAGCTGGTATTATATTCAGATTTCGCCATGACATGTTGGCGCTATTAAATCAAAACGTGAATCAACAATTGCCACACCCTATTCTAAAAAGAAACGAAGTACGCCCTCAACGAAACAGAAGACGACATGCACGCCATGGAGAATTTCAATTTTAAACTTAACCTTGCCTTTTACTTATGAAATCTATCACCATTCTGTAGACTAAGTTATTATACCCCCCGCTTTAGCGGGTGGTATATAGTGATCATGGTGTCCGTTCGTTCGTCCGTCCGCCATAGGATACCTACTTTGTGGCAACAACTCCTCCGAGACCACTTGATGAAATTCAATGAAACTTTAACAGAATGTTCAGTACATATTGCCATTGTGCACCTGCTATTTGAAAATTTGATTAGATTTTCTTTTCTTATTTTTTGTTGTTGTTGTTTTTTTTTTTTTTTGGTTGATTTTTTTACTCTCTGACATATGGGTACACACTTTGTGGCAACAACTCCTCCTAGACCACTTAGTGAAATTCAACGAAACTTTCACAGAATGTTCAGTAGATATTGCCATTGTGCACTAGCTATTTAAAATTTTCATTGACTTTGATTTTTTTTTNGGGGGGGGGGGGGGGGTTACATCTGGAATCGAATGGGAGAGCGGGGGTATGTTTTTGTGAGTTATTCTAGTTTTCCTTGTCACCATCTCTCCCATTCACATTTTTTGAAATTATCAATTAAGTATTTTATATTCTTGTAATACAGAAAAAGAAGTCCATGACTTGCATCTGTGTGGACAATTGAATGATACGTTGCGTAGAGTTCTTTTGCAAATCGTGTGTTGTCTTTCAGCATGTTGACTTGCAACATTTCTTGCCATGCCATCCTATCTTCAATGCAGTAAATGCATGGCATTTGTCTTGAATCCACCATTTTTATATCGGGGATTTGTTGATTTCGTAATTGATTTTGCTTATGAATTCCATTATACTTCTTATTTTTCAATCTAACACAAAATAATTCTCTTAATCAATGATGAAAGTTTTATGAATTTTTTTTTCAGAAATGCAGTTAGGTAGTTGTAGTTATGGTTAATTGGGTTGTATTTGAACAACGGCATACTCATTGGTTAATTTATTTTCCCAATTTATGAATATTCATGTAGTGTGTCAACAGCTGCATTATTTTTATTCCTTATACACTGTTTTATTTGTTCTTTAATGATGTTTATTGTAAATTTGACAAACATCGCACATTCTCTTAAAGATGTATTTACAAACGTCACTGGCGACAAAATTCTTCAATTTTTCAAAGCTGTAAATATGTATAGTAAAATATAAAGTTTATATTTATCCAATTTTTAAATTTCATTAAATTCGATCTATTTATCTTAAATTGTTTATCGTACGATTTTATCTTGTAGAAATTGTTTTATCAGTTCATAACCATTACGTTTTAAATGACAGTTTTTAGTGATATATTCATATTATTATCAACATTGCACGCCACAATATAGCTGAAATATTGCTGAAGTTTGCTTTAAACAACAATCAATTAATCGATGTTGCCGATATACGTCGCACATTTTATACAGCCGATTCTCTAAAAGAATTATTTACAAACGTCGCTGGCGACAAAATTATTCAATTTTAAAAGCTGTTAATATGTATAATAGAATATTTGTGTTTATTATCCAAGTTTTAAATTCCATCAAATGATCTTTTAATCTTAAATTGTTTTTCGTACGATTTTATCTCTTAGAAATTGATTTTATCTGTACATAGCCAAAAGTTTTAAATGACCGTTTTAGTTTGAAGTTGGCGGAAAACATCAATCAATCAATCAATAAACAGTTCAAGCCAGGATATAGCTGAAATATTGCTGAATTTGGCGTTAAACAACAATCAATCAATCTTTTCCCATTAGCACGCTTTATCAAAAATTTAAGTTCGCTGGGTCTCATAGTTATTACATTACCCCTCACATCCCAACGAGCTACACTAAAACTATAATCGTTATCGGCAATGGCTAAGAGGGTAAATTCTAAGTTTATCAAACTCTGGGCGCTCTTTTGGGAGACGTCTTGCCAAAAAGTATTTGTATATTTTGTTCCTTAACAACCACGGGAAGTACGTTATCCTGATGAGCAGAAACGAAATATCAAATTCTTTTATTCTTTCCAGATACGCTTTGGCAACCGGTCAATGTCGATAGAAAAATTCTCTACATTTGTTTTGAAGATTGTGTGTTTTTGAAAAAGAAAAGATTCTCTGTTTGTGATATGCTGTAAGTATATTAAATTGTTTGTGCTTCTAGTCTAGGTGCACTGGGTAATGGTAAATGTGACAAACGTCGTGGATACTGTATATTTTCCCTTGCAGCATTTAGAACTCACTTGAATTCTTCCTTACCCTTACTTTTATCTTTATGAAAATGAGATTTTAATTTGTCTGTAAATTTTATCATACAACCACAAACTATTAACATAAATACTCATAATGTTCCTAACACGCAAATCCAAATACGGGGGCGATTCAGCAGAGGATGGACATGCAAATTTACAGTACTTAATTTCTTAGTTCATCTATGGGCATTTGTTTTATTGCTTTAAATACTGGTGGCATGCTTATCTTATGGAAATTCGGAATAAATTCATAGAACCTATCCGACAAGCTAATTGTATTAAATTCATAGTTCTTTATAAACGTTCCAAATGTATCCGTCAAGTTATATTGACTTTCTTTATGAGAATGGGGAAGTAAGGTCATATACACATTATACGCTGAGCACGTTAATTGTAGTTTAACAATATCAACAGGGACTTTCGTGGCTATTTTATAAGTAGGCCGTGAATTACGGGAGACCGTGAACATCAATGGTTCTTTTGAAGTAATTAATCAATATCCATCTGTCAGATATCTAGCCTGGGGAGTTATTGATGTTTGTGAAACAAGCAATTCACAAAAGCGTTTAATTCCTGTAGTATTATAACGAAATAATTGGGTTACACACATTTCATTGGACATAATAGGAAAGATTGGAGAACGAATAGCACAGTAAGTTGTCAATGGTCGATTGCAATCTTGAGCTTCATTGTCACTCAATGCTATAAACTAAGTCAGAATTTCCCGTCCCATGGCCATTTCCATACCCCAAAGCGATTATTTATCAACAAACTTGTTCTCGTCTTGATATAGCTGAGATATTGCTGAGTAGACGTTAAACAATATTCAATCAATCAATATGTCCGTCTGGTATTGACCGCAATGTTATTTGTTTCAAGTCTATAAGCAACAGCATAGGAAGTCATGTTGTCTTTACTTTTGGGAATGGGAAAATTATATGTCTTAAATAATACTTCAAAACGTCCAATTGCATCAATAAGGGGTATGGAAATAATAACAACAAGCCTGTTTTCATAAATCCTCGTCGTACATGTTAATGTTTTGTAGAATTTCCATATCTTTTGGTTTTGGTCATAAGGGAGTTTAAATTCAGAACATAATTTTTCTCCAATTTCTATTAACAATTGTTTGAGCTGACTGGGGCTAATTACCGCGGGACTAAGATGACCAAGGGGTAACATATTCAATTGTAACTTTAAATTTTGGGCATGATTCCTATCAATGTTTACGATTTCCGTGGCCTCCCCAGGGCACGATCAAGTAGACTGTACGTCTGGACATGTAAATGGAGGTCCTGCAGGGAACAAGATAATTTCAATGTATTGTTTGTTAACTGTTCGAGGCCTAAGATTACCCGAATGATTGCTTGCCTATTAGTTACCTCTTGTCCGTGTATTGTTCTTACTACCGTTAAACTTTTGTCTAAAACGTGAGAAATTTTCTTTTGATATTATTTTGAAAAGATGCCAAATCATCTTCGCTGACAACTCCATTAAGCCAGCTGAGAGCTTTTCCAACTATAGGAATAAAGGCTCTTTTAGTTCGATGCATGGTCCTTATATCTCGTAATTCGGCAGTCAGAAAAGAATGTGAACGTTCAAGATTTTTGAGTTTTTTCATCAAAATAGTTAACTTTTGAGACGACGAGGAAATAATCCTGTAAGTTTCTTTTTACCCTGTACGTATTCCGTGACATTTATTTTGGCCTTTATATTCATTAAACTGTCATTCAGTCTATTTAGTAAGTCTTGTTACGGGTTAATTTCAATGGAGAACACAATCAGCCACTTAGATCGGGTAGTAGAAATTTCATTAGTTTTCTCAAAAATAACATTTCCACGAATTAAGGTACCTTCATTTACCATCTCTGAATAGGTTGCTGTGGGCCCAAAGGTAAGAAGAAGAGTAATCAACAGAGTCTAGGTATGTCGATGTCCTGAAACAGTAGAATTACAGTTATGACTACCGAATCCCGATTTAATTCTCATCTCATTAACTTTAGCTAATGCGATGCTAAGTACGGGTTGCATGTTTAAGTGTGAGGGGATGGGAATTTTCTTGGGTGTCGTTTGAAGGTGTCTAATTGAACTGGGCATAAAGGGCAATTTGTTCTCTTTTAATTCCTGGACAAGTTTTCGGAAGAGAACATTTATTTTGGACAGTGAGGATGAGTCAGTCAAGCTCAAGCGATATAACATTTTAATTTGTTCAGTCACAAGAGTAGGCATCGTAGTGATTCGCCAGCAGTTATAATCTAACCCTATTGGTTTGTCATTGAATTCAACAGAAGGATGACGTCGAACAAATTCATTCTGTATTACGGTAATCATGTAATCCTTTATAGTCGGGTCCTGTAAGTAATAATAAAAGTGCAGTGCACGGCCACGGTTTGCTTTTGCATTCCGCATATATGTGTTGAACGACATCAAACCATAAATGACCTTTAATCTCATCAAAGGAATCTACTCTTCGCCAAGGTATATTATTTGAAGTTGTAGGTATTGGGGCGTGTAATGGATACCTAACAACCACGCCATTGTAAGTCCTGACAGTGTATGCTCGGCGACGCTCCATTTCTGAAAAAGAAAATGGTTGCGTTTCAACTCCCTATACAGTACGAATTTTGCGGTTAACAATACCAAATTAAATCAAATTTTGCCATGACTATTATAAATATTTATATTCTATTTTAATTTTTCAGGGGAAAGAGAATATAACATCCTGGGGTGCGAACGGCTTATAAAACAATTCAGTACAATATTACAAAACCCTTATTCCCTAAGTATTAAAAGCTTAATTTTCTTAGTTCCCGGTCCCAATAGTGCATGTAGTGGTCTAAATAATCAATCATGACCCGCAGTGTCAATGGAGGGTCATTAAAGCCTTCAAATTCCGTTTTTCGGTATCTCTTAAACACTACGAGTGCTGCTTGGTTAACTTAACGTTCATCGGTGAATGGGCAAAACCCGCTCTCAACCAGAATCCTCTGCGTGTCTAGGTAATGTTCATCCCCTTTAAGGTATCATGTGCGCAATTGTTGACTTTCGAACAGGGATCCAGTTTTGAACCTAAAGCTGTATTCAGTATTAAGCACTACAACTCCTACGATTGGTGGATAATAAAATTAAATGTTTTAAAATAAAATACTATGTTATGTTACAGTTCGGTTTATAGCAAATCTGATTTCAACAATTTTACCCAGAGGTGATAATTTGACCTTTTATGGGATCTGGTCGACACAAAAATATTTTATTATTTTCAATATACCCCTTTTTGAGCCTCAATTTTCACCAAGAATCGCCGCATGACCCCCCGTTTTTTATTTTGGAATTCGAAAGATCTGTATGAGTACTTGTCATTTTCAGGACCCCCGGGATGAAAAGAAGCCTTCGTCTATTTTTAGTTTATCGCTAAACAGGGGAACCCCCCTATGGAAAATGCATTGTAAATAATTGCGCACTTGTAACCTATAGCAAAAATGTGGTTTTCAGGTTTTTCTACATTGTGATGTATTGAATGGTACTAAAACACTGAATTTCAAATAAATTTACAATTTTGACAGAATGAAAGTTTGTGCATATCGTATTTCCGGATTTATAGTCTGTTTCTTCGTGTATGGTAAAAATCACTAGAAAAGGGGGGTAGGCTTCTGTGAAAGTTGATAATTTTTAGTTTACAGAAGTAGATTGCGTATATTCCTGTTGTATCGCTTCGGAATAAATATGAGAAGCTTCAGCAGTGTATTTCATATTTTTAATTGCATTTATGAATGAAAAATAGCATATTTTCAAAATTAATTTTTTGGTAAAAATCTCAAAATTTAGCTGCACTTGAAACTTCACGTTTTGCCTAATATGGCAAATAGTAAGGTAAAAGTTTTTGGCATGGTGTTCATCAATGTAAGTGGCTTGTCATTGATTTTAGTCAAACTGTTAGGTATTTCTGCTATTTCTATGGCTATAGTCTATTTCAAATAAGCTCTCTTTGAGAAAATTGGCCGATTTATTATTTCAGCTTCCAAATATGGGTACACTATAATAAAATTTAACGACTTTGGTATCAACATGGATGACCTTCTACTATCTGCATATGATTGTGGCTTCAATTTCATTTTCATTCAGTATGTTATAGAATGACGCCGAAATATCTTCAAAATGAGAA
>MJUU01039443.1:7463-21596 GCA_002080025.1 Modiolus philippinarum
ATACAGTAATGAAGAAGGTATATATTTTTTGTTAAATATCAACATGTTTGTGCATTTCCTCTCCACTTTAATTATGCGTTGACACTACATGTACTATTCTTTGAAAGAGTAGGTAAAACATAAAAGAAGGACTGGTCATCAATGGTTGCTACAATAGATGTCGATCAAATATGGAGAGTTTTAGGACCTTACAGGCGTTACACTGTGCTACAGATAGCGTATGCGTTTTTCATTTCTGGATATATGGTTGGTTTTCCTATGTTGGTATATGTTTTTGTCTGTGAGTATTCTCTTACAAGGAAAACATTTTTTTCTGTTTTAAGATTGTACTTTTGCTTTTTAATTACAAATACAGGGTCAGTTCTCATGTTTTTATAAACTCAAATATACGATAGCCCTTAACTGTTTTTTTTTATTTGTTAAATCAATTGGAAGGGAAAAAGTGATATTCCATTGATTCTACCCAAAACATTGTTCAGAGTTATATTTGAACGGTAACTGTTCAGTATGTTTCGGTTGTAATATGTTAGTGTTAAAATTTTAATTTTGTCTAAGATGTTTACAGAATTAAATGTACAAGATCTTTCCGGTAAACCTCCACTGTAATTTTATTTTGTGTATACAATGTATTTTTATATATTCGACCGAGAAGGATTATATACAGTGCGAATACTATATAGGTCGATTTACTTTGTAATAGGCTATACCCCTACCCATAAGTGCAAGAAACTTTCAAGAGATTTGTATTCGTATGGCTTGGCAGAAACTGATAATGTCAGCTACAGTGCTATAGCTTTTGAACCCTGCCACACCGTGCTCAGTATGAATGGATCTAATGAAACAAATATTATCAGCGTTCCTTGTATAGAAGGATACGAATATGACCTGGAAGTAGATACATTTATTACAGAGGTAAGAAATGACGTAGAAGTAGATACATTTGTTACCGAGGTAAGATATGGCCTGGAAGTAGATACCTTTGTTACAGAGGTAAGATATGGCCTGGAAGTAGATACATTTGTTACAGAGGTAAGATATGGCCTGGAAGTAGATACATTTGTTACAGAGGTAAGAAATAACCTGTAAGTAGATACATTTGTTACAGAGGTAAGATATGGCCTGGAAGTAGATACCTTTGTTACAGAGGTAAGATATGGCCTGGAAGTAGATACATTTGTTACAGAGGTAAGATATGGCCTGGAAGTAGATGCATTTGTTACAGAGGTACGAAATGACCTGGAAGTAGATACATTTGTTACAGAGGTAAGAAATGACCTGGAAGTAGATACATTTGTTACAGAGGTAAGAAATGAACTCGAAGTAGATACCTTTGTTACAGAGGTAAGGTATGGCCTGGAAGTAGATACATTCGTTACAGAGGTAAGATATGGCCTGGAAGTAGATACGTTTGTTACAGAGGTTAGATATGGCCTGGAAGTAGATTCATTTGTTACAGAGGTAAGAAATGACCTGGATGTAGATACCTTTGTTACAGAGGTAAGAAATGACCTGGAAGTAGATACCTTTGTGACCTGGAAGTAGATACCATTGTTACAGAGGTAAGAAATGACCTGGAAGTAGATACATTTGTTATAAATTGTTGTAAATTTTGTTGAAAACTAAGGAGCATCTCCCTCATGCAAAGTCCTGTCCTTAGCTGATTTTGGCTTTACATTTAGATCATATTGGTTATTTGTTCTCTATCAGATTTTACACATCTTTGAGTTTATGGTCTTCCAAAGGTTTAGATTTTATCTGCGCTGAAGAGACATAAGTTGTCGAAATGCGCATATGCAGAAATTAAATTCACAGTAACTTCGATATTTAGTTATTTGTTACAGAGGTAAGACAGCAATGAATTAGTTTATTGCTCTGTTACAAATACTGGAAACACGTTTAACAATGCGATATGGAAATGAAAGTAATAACAACAGAATTGTCAAAAACCAAAATCTAAAGGGCAAAAAGACAAAGTAGGTAAACAGGTGCAAAATCACCTTAGAATTGTAGACTGCAATGGTCTTGAAGTCAATATAAAAGTAAAATTAGATGACATCAACAAAACAAAGCAGTGATAAAGCTGACTATTCTTTAACATCAATATTTTTTATCACACCACTTCTTGTTTGTTTTACATCTTTGATGTTGTGTTGTTCATTCATGACAATGTTAAAGTTATTTACTATTACTGTCTGTCTGCCTTGTCAACGAGCTTTGCTATTTTGATGGAACATTTTTATCTTTCATTTTTCTTTACAATTTTCTCTTTCTAGAGAAACTCGAAGGCAGAGACGCTGTTTGTTTTCTACATGGATGAATTAAGGGCTAATGTTGGTTGTTTTGTAACATAAATTATCTCACAAAATATCAATAAAACAATAATTGAAATTATTCTATACTTATTTAATGTGATTATTTTATTTTTATTTATTTATAAAAGTGGAATCTAGTTTGTGACAAGGAATGATTGGGGGAACTTACCCAGACAATTTGGACAGCAGGCCAAGCAGCTGGATGTATGATTTTCCCTTCAATTGCTGATCGATATGGAAGGAAAACAATCACTATTGTTTGCATGATTTTGCTTTGCAGTGTGGGAATTGGAGCCTCCTTTGGAAATTATATAATTTATTCTGTTTTTCGTTTTTTGAGTGGTGCATTCCAACAGGTAAAACTGCATTGGTATGACAAGTCATAAATCATACCATTTTTTAGATATGCTGATATTTTTGTATCGTCATATGTAAAAGAATTTTTATTTTTTTCGAAAAATTTTTTCGGCAAAGTATGTCAATATGATTTTTTATACATTTGTGTGTATCTTCAAAATGATGTAACTTTCGTTTAACATCTTGTTATCGAGAATGCTTTTTCAGTAACCATTTCATTTTTTTTTGTTTTCTAGGATTAGAGATATAAACAAGAATTATACAACGCAATCTATTTTATTTCAGGGTTATGGATTAACATTATATGTGCTTGTTGTGGAACAGATTCCAGTAGAAAACCGTGGCTTTGTCAGTTCCCTTGGTTCCTTATCATGGGGTATTAATGTTGTTGTTGTTGCTGGTATAGGATACTTCATGCGTAATGTAAACTGGCGATACGTACAGATGGCGTCAGGACTTATTGGTGTACACTGTATTGCAGCTTACTGGTATGTAGGATAAATAAATGGAAGCATCTTCACATAAAGCTTAATGTCTTTTTGTTAGGAGGGAATTATTAGAATTTATGAATGGTTAATCCATCGATGTTTTCTTGCTGATAATAAATGACTGCAAATACGTTAAAATAACCAATAAGGCATTACTAGAAGGTCTGTTAGAATTGATATTATCTAGTATTTCAAAGAAATTTTAAAAGTAGGTAATTATAGCAATATTATATACACAAGAGGTATTCTTTTACACAAACCAGTAAACAAAAGGAATTAAAGGGAGCATCACCTCAAGACACTGCGAATATAAACTCCATGCTTTAAGAGAGACAAACGTCATTATGGCCGACAGCGTTGAAATGAAATATTATCTAGTATTCGAAAGAAATTTTAAAATTAGGTAATTATAACAATATTATATACACAAGAGGTATTCTTTTACACAAACCAATAAACAAAAGGAATGAAAGGGAGCATAACCTCCAGACATTGTGAATATATACTCCATGCTTTAAGAGAGACAAACATCATTATGACCGACAGCGTTGAAATAAAATAATTACATAACAACTGAAAAATATTTCGATTGTATTTCTTCAATAAAAGTCGTTGCCACCCATTCTACAATAAGTAAGTGAGTTGGAATTACACAGGAAGTTCAAGGAGAATGCTACACGGAATTGAAATCAGATACTATGTGCTGCCCATCAAATTAACGGTCAAATGTATAACATAATCAACGTCACCATTCTTGGCCACAAGAAAGTTATCTTGACCTCAAAATTTGACATTATTTTTTACAATATTCAATTACGGCACTCTGAAGAGGTGAATATCTAAAATTGTCAACCGTACTAGGGTTATTTCCCCGAGGGCTTTAGCCCGAGGGAAATAACCCTAGTAGGTTGACAATTTTAGATATTCACCTCTTCAGAGGGCCGTAAATGTTTTATTATACCGAACAAACAATGGATAAAATATTTGAAAAAAAAAATATTTACATGTACGTAAAATAATGAAATCACTTGATTTTTTCCCCTGTTGATATCACATTCTGCTTTGCATGTGATCTTGTCTCGCTTGCATTTATTTATACATATTTTCTTCGTATTTCTTGGTTTTCATGGATTTTATCGAGTTAAATATCGAAACAAAGAAATATAGATATCATTGTCAGTGTTCTGACATAACACGAAGTCTTGCCCAAAACCGATATCTCTGGAAGAAACTTGAACTAATCTTGGATTTACCCTAGTTTGACACTTCATATATACTTGGAGCATCGCCATCGGTTTTCGTGGCCTTAAGTGTCAATTATGACGTCATGATTTCCATTGAAAAACAATGTAATCCACGAAAACTAATGTCCCACGATAACCCATGATCAGACGGTAAATCACCCTTTCTTTAATTATTTTGTTCCCTTGCTTAAAATAATCTTACCTTATTTGTTTATAAAATCAATTTTTATATCAGTAAGTTTGATTCGTTGTTGCTTATAAACCATTAATTCCTCATGGTCATTGATTTGTCACTACTTGTAAGTCGGCGCATCTAAGCATTTACCTTTCGATTCCTGCTGGATTTTTTATCACATTATTTTTAACTTTCAACAAAATAAATATACATAAACCAGCTTTAAAATCATGCAGAATTCAAAATTAGAACTTCAACTAAAATATATGAAAAACAAGCTTAAAATGGCCTACCCCCGGTTATATCGCCATGTTTAAATATCTTGTAAGTCGGCGCAGGATGAGAATATCAATGTACCAGGAACCCAAATTAAAACTAATTTTCACTATCGGGTTTTCAGAGGAAGGTCGGAATGTTCAGTATTAAAACTAAATACTTTCAACAAAAATAATGACTTTAAACATCTACAGTTAACGTCTAAACAACAAAATAGTACCTATTAACAACAAATATAGCACCGTTTTGGTCTTTTTAGGTATCGGTGAACACTCAAAACATTTTTTTCGTCATCATCGCTATCTGGCTTTAAGTTTATACAGAAATTGTTCTGTACCAATATTTATATTATAAACGGAAATCGTTTTCTTCGTGTGCGCTAACTTATAAGATGCGCCGACTTACGAGACTCGACTGTACAATAAACTGTTATGTAGACTTGGAAGAACCGCCACTGAATTGAACGCTAACAATTGACATAATGCATTCTCTAAGCCCATAGTAATGAAAGATTGAACATCTTCACAAAACAATGAACCTAAATAACACATTTCTTCTGTCTTTTCCCACATAATCATGAACCTATTGCTTTTAATGATAGCAATATCTATTTCCTTCTGGAAATGCCTAGACGGACCAAACCTTTATCCCTTCAAGGCTTCTCGTGTTTCGAAGTTGAACTCCCTGTCATGATTTGTCAAAAGAATATTGCGTAAAGCATGCCAATGCCAATTATGTTGCCTTTTTAGTATTGTCGGTGTCCTTATTAGCTAGGAGCTGGTCCAAATACTCATCGGTTGAACTGCCAAACCTGACACTGGCAGCTGCCCTTTGTATACAAACGATCATGACGTAGTTAAATTGGAGACAATTCAGAGTAAACTGCAACCAGAGGCTTCCAAAATCCGACCGATAACGTCCTTATATCAATACAAATCGATATTTTTAGTGTTTTTTTTTATGAAAATACTATAAAATTGCTCAAAACATGGTTAACCACTATACATTTAAATTTTCAAGGGTTATTCACCGGTGAATAATTTAGGATATTCCATGGACATGAGTATTTTGCAAAGGTTATTCAACTTTTGTGCCAATTTCAAGAAAAATATCTAGATTATTTTATGTCATGTGACTTTATTTGAACCAATAGAATCAATTACTTATTATGTAAGGTATAATAAGATACATTATCTACCTGGAGGTACACAAATATAGTGACTACAAATATTTTCTGTCTATTAGAAGGGGTGGGGCATTTAATAAAGTAGGTGAGACTGAACCGAACCGTCAGTCTAAAACGAACAATCCAAGGAAAATGGCAACGTCGGAAAATCAAATCCGGTAGAGGAAAAACAAACTTTAGTGGCAAAGAGAAAGATTTGTTATCATCTGGGAAACAGATATCCCATAGCGGTCCATAAGATCGTGATGTCGACCGTAAAACTTCTGTAGTGATGGCCTCAAGTTATTGGCAACATACCCTTCAACTTTATCGGTCTTAATTAGGGTAGATAACTCCAATTGAATTACCGTGATCCGGGTTACAGAGTTAACTGCTAAACGGCTGACGATCGTATTATACATATTTATAAAATATATAATTTAATATCTTTCATATATTTTCTTAATGAATTCCTTACAATATTTAGTATACTCGACAATAAACTTACTGGTTTTTTTTTAAATAATATCCGATAACGCTTATTTCCAAAAATGTTTTAAATTATATTTTTTTCATTTTGACTTCATACGATCATCATAACCGTCTTATCTCCTGTAGTGAAACTGCAGGTGTACATTCAAATCTACCTGTAGATCACCTAAGGGCAAACCTGTGTAATCAACAGGACAAGACTGGCCAAGAATTTTATGACCCTCTTTACCTGTTTACGTAATATACAATCAAGCGATTGCGTAATCATCACTGAAACAGGCTGATGATGTTCTTCTACAACTGATATATGAACGCATATACACACATTCACCTGACAAAATATCTGTGCCAAGACACAGGGAATTTACATTACACATATTGTCTCTGATAGCCTAAAATCCTTCAGCTAAAAGCACGGGTAGAAGATGTCAAATACACATTTCGGGGCCAAAATAAAATAAAAGCTTCATGTTTATACACACAAGATATATCTTTTTATTACCGAAGATAGTTAGGAAACTAAAACTAGAAAAACACAACATAGATACTTCCGGTTCAAGTAACGCCATGTTAAATTGCAAATATTGGACAGGAGAAGGTAAACTTTGAATGAAATTGGACGAGACTAAATCTAAAATTAAACTGAAAACAAGTACGATTTTATTTAGATGAACATTTCAGGAATATGCAAATATCTGCAAAATGCTTTAAAAGTATGTCATTATTGAGATAAAACTGCTCTAAGAGACAAGGGGTTTCGGTATTTTAATTAAAATCTACTAGGGATATCACGCCAAAACAACAGTATTTTCAAATACTTAGGGACGTAATTTATATTTAATTTAAACTGTCATCAATGTAATAAATAGTTCCAAAAATTATTATAGATCATCATGCGATCTGCAAACATTTGCAAAAATGTTTCAATAATAAGTTATTTGACATTTTGTTCATCGTGCCGTGATTTATTTATGTGGCCTTTACAGTCTTAATATCACCGGAAGTTACGTCATACAAGTCACGTGATGTCCATTCTTTTTGGATATGACAAAGAAAAGGGAAGTTGACTTGGAAAAGTAAAGTCAACGCGTTTGTCATATAGCCTAGTTTGTAGTGTACCTCTATTGTCAATTTCAAGATGAAGGTCAAGGAACGAGGCTGATGTGAAAGTATCTGTAGTATCCTTAATTTCGATAAAACACACAATGACGAGAGACAAATTGGAACATGTATAAAATACCTTAAAATGAAAAGATATTGATATAAATGAAATAAAACTATAATGAAATGCAAATCAATACTATGACGTTTTATCTAACGATACAAAAATAACCAGAGTTGTCTTCGGTCTTTCATCATTCCTGTACTTTTGTTTTACTTTCAGGATAATCGACGAGTCTATTAGATGGCTTGTCGCAAATGACAAAATCGCACAAGCAAAAGCAGTGGCAAAACGAGTAGCAAAATTTAATAATGTAGATTCAGACAAAGTCATGCCGATTTTTGAGGGACCTGTGGACACAAAACCATTAGTGGAATCGAATTCTGAGAAAGATAAAAAGGAAAAACCACAACTCGAAAACGAAAACATAATGACTATACTACAACATAAACCTTTGTTGAAAACTACAGCTATTTTGTCCTTTGCGCGGTAAGATAATTTCTTCCATATTTATGACTTCTTCTGTCAATTTTGCAACACCCAAAGATATATGATAACTAGAATAATGTGAGCAAAGATCACTAATATCATACCCCCCCCACCGTTGAATTCTAAAAAAAAATCTTATCAAACTTTAAAATAGCTGGTGCACAATGGCAATATGTACTGAACATTATGTGAAAGTTTCAGTGAATTTCATCATGTTGTCTAGGAGGAGTTGGCGACACAAAGTAGGTACCCTATTGCGGACGGACGGACGGACGAACAAACGAACGGATGGACGAACGATCAAACGAATGAATGAACGAACAGACGTGATCACTATTGATAAAATTGCAACGGTTGTTTACTTGCCGTAATGTTCAATCTGTTTTAACTATTGCTGTTCTCAAGTCGACATTGTTTTCAACTTTTTCAAATCGCAATATGACGGTACACACTAATGTAAGACAACGTTGAACTTTAATGTTTAACTCACAAACACAAGAGGACTTGAATAATTGGAGCAGTGGTTATAAATACTTTGTTTAACGGAATGTTATGTTAAATTAGAACCAGAGAATATGTCTGTAAGACACGGATGCCCCATCGACAATTTTTTTTTTTATAATTCTTTATTTTTATTTCCTTTTCACACAATTCATTAACAGCATGAACAGTATTAGTATTAAATTTCACAGTTTTGTCTTTAATACACAGCACTTAGAAGGAAGGAAAAAGAGATTTAAAGAACAGGAGTAATAAATATTAATTAATACACAACATACCATTCGCCATAAGCAATATATATAAAAAGAAACTCAAATTTATTATATTATTTGATGATTGATTTTTTTTATATTTAATATTATAAACATTGTATAATAATGGCTTGGAGCATTCATTAATGTCCTCTCCCCTACCTGAATGCACACCAAGCTCTTAAATATAATACGGCATACTATTTTAGAGTTACTTCCCCCCTTACACATGTACTTGTTTTATACAGTCCCATTTTTTTAACCTTTTTTCACCAACTGCAGGCGGATTGAAGAAAACAAAAGACATTTTTTTCAATATTATAAACATTTTTAAGCATATTTAAAGCACTAACTGCCAAAGGTGGAGAATAATCCATTTTACATGTATATATATAGTATTTTAGAATAGTAAAGATGAAAGTTTCTGTCTTGGTACATAGAGAAGAGCCAATTAAGACATTCTGTGCTGATAATGGTAGTTGAAAATGACATAAATTCATAAAAATTTGGTTGACCTCAAACCAAAAACTTTTTACTATGTTGCATTCCCAAAAAATATGAGAGATGGTCTCTTTTATTTCATTACAGAAGCTACACAAATGTGTTTCATTCAATTTACATTTATACAACAGAGAATTGGTGCCAAGTATTCCATGTAAAATTTTATACTGAAAGATAATAAATTTATTACTAACTATAGATTTAAAGGATTGCCCATAAATAGTTGACCAATCTTCTATTTCAACATCTAAAATTTCATTCCACTTAGTTTGCTGTTTTAAAGCTGATTCTGAGTAAAACAACATAATCTTTTTGTAAAAAAGTTGACTACATTTACTATTTCTCTTTACCAACAGAAAATTATCTGATACTATTTCGTCTTTCTTTGTTGTCAATGGTATGAGGTCTTTCCATTGTTTTGGTATTGCATGTAAAACACTATTAAAAGTTAGACAATTGCATCTTATATTGAAAGTATCATTTAATCTTTTACGTGTCAAAAATTGTTGATTATCATCAATCAGATCGTTAATGAAAAATAATCCCGCCTTACACCATTTCTCATAAAAAATATCTTATTATTAATCTTTATACTATTATTAAACCATATGGATTGGTCCAAAACATTTTGCTCATTGTTGGACGATTTTGAACTTAAAAAAGCCCAGTTTTTAATAATGTCTGCCCAAAATTTGTTAAAAGAACTAGAAATTTTCAATAACCCTTCCGGGGACATCATCCATATTTTATCCCCACCATACCTATTATATTGCTCTGATACTAAAATTTTCCATGGAGAATTATTTAATGGATCCAAAAGTTTGTTTATCCAAGTCATTTTTAAACTAAAACAGAAAGATTCTAAATGAGGCATCCTTAATCCCCCATCTTCATAATTGTTAATTAAAACATTTCATTCTATTTTGTCCGGTTTCCCACTCCACACAAAATTATAAAACATGTTTTGAACATCTGTCAAAAATTTCTCTGGTGGATTTGGCAATACTGTTAAAGATTGTATAATAATTGGTAGTGCTAATGATTTTATAACAGTGATTTTGCCTATGTAAGTCAAATTTCTATAGTTCCATAATTTAAGTAAAGCTGTCATTTTGTTTTTTTTCTCTTCAAAATTAATAACAGTTTTATCTTTAACAAAGATATCATATTTTATCCCTAATGGCTTAAATTTTCCTGACTGATTCCATTTTAAAGGTTTTTCTGGTAGCAAGACTTCTGCTGAACCAATCCATATAGCTTCTGTTTTGTCAAAAATTAGCTCGCAGTCCAGCACATTCTGAAAATTTCTCTAAAATAAATACCGATTTCTCTAGGGAACGTTCATTATCATCTAAAATAAGTAACGAGTCATCTGCGTATTGAGAAAGTAAGAATTCTGAGTTATCTATCTTTATTCCACTGATTTCAGGCTCAAATTTCATGGCAGCACTCATGAGTTCTAAAGAGAGTATAAAAAGATACAGGGATAAAGGATCCACTTGACGTACACCCCTTCCCACTTTAAAGAAGTTTGAACAGTGGCCGTTATTTATAATGCAACTTTGTGCATCAGAATATTAAGTGCTAACACATTTTCTGAAACATTCACCAAAACCAAAGAAAGAAAGGGTTCTATCAATGAAAGACCATTCAAGAGAGTCAAATGCCTTCTCAAAATCTAGCAGGATTAGAAGACCAGGTATTTCTTCTTCTTCAGATTTTTCTAAAATATCAAAAATTAGTCTTGTACATTCCCCAATGTATCTTCCTTTCAGAAAACCAACTTGTGTTTCACTGATAATTCTATTCAAAATTGGCTTGATTCTATTAGCCATACACGCAGAAACGATTTTTGTGTCGACATTAATTTTAACAAAGTAATTGGTCTTCAATTTTTCAAGAAAATTTTGATTTCCCCTCTTTAGGTAAACAAGTTATAACCCCTTGCCGTTGAGATACAGACATAATACCTTTTTCTAAACTATGATTAAGTGATCTGATTAGAAATCCATCTAAACCTGGAGACTTTTCATGTTTTTTAGTACATTTAGGCATTCACTTTTGCTTAGGCTTCCCTCTAAGCCTGAAGTTTCATTATCTGTAAGAAAATTTAAAAATGGATTATTTTTATCAAAAAACAATTTTTCATGCTCCTCTTTAATCTCAAGGTTACAGGAAGTATANATCAGATTCCAGTAGAAAAACGGGTTTAACTTCACTGAGTTGATTAACATCTATATCATCAACACCTGCAGTGACTTTGGCATAAGTGTCCGCCATATTGGTGTTGTTTATGTTACTGACCGTGTTTAAATGTTCTACCATTGCAGTAAATTATCATTTATAATCATCATAGGTATTATTTTTTCTGTGTAATTTCTTTTTTCAAGATTACAAAAATAATTGGTACATTTTTCTCCTTCTGCTGCCCATCTAGCTTTTGCCCTAGCCATGATTCCACTGACCCTTTTCTCCCTTAAAGATTTGAGCATATTTTCAGTATCCATGATTTCATTTTCAAGATCTATACCAGGATTATAATTATATTGATTTTGCAAAACAGACAATTTTTCATTCAGCTCTTTTTCCTCCTTTTGTTTTTCTTTTTTTTATATGATGAATAGGAAATTGTTACACCCCTTATCATACACTTCAATAGTTCCCAAAATGTATTTGGGTCTAAATTTAGTTGAATATCCTCTCCATCAGTATTGTCTATTGTATATTGACCGATAGTTTCTTGGATACATGACTTTACTTGTTTTATATATTATTAATCATATAAAAGACTATTATTAAATTTCCAAGTACCCCTACCCCTCGTCTGATTATTGAATTGAAGTACAAGATACACTGGGGAATGATCTGACCTATAGCTTAAATCCATAACAAAGCTCTCAAAGTCAGTAGATATAAGAAAATAGTCTAGGCGACTCTGTTTCAACTCTGGGCCTCTCCAAGTATAACGCCTTATATCAGTGTTACAATCCCTCCATATATAAACCAAATCAAGCCCTTTTTTAATTTCCTGTATTTTCTCATTTGCTTTTATATTATTTTTTGATTTATAATTAAGAGTGTCTAAATTATAGTCTTGTACCATATTCCAATCCCCTCCCATTATAATAGAAGAATTATTTATTTCCTGTATTTTTTATTCTAGGTCTGCGAAAAAAACCAGGACAATCATTATTTGGTCCATAAAGTGCGACTAAAGTCATTCTATAGTCCTGTATAGTAATATCAAGGATAATAAAATTACCATGATCATCCTTTATTTCTTTATGTATTTCATAACTAAAAGTATTTTTTGATAATATAGCCACACCTCTACTGTTGCTGGAGTGCGAGCTAAAGTGAACTTTATACCCCCATTCATGTTGCCACTGACGTTCTTTCTCTTTTGAACAATGTTTATCAATCAAGAACGTAACATCATATTTATCACGACATCTAACGAAAAAGTCTCGTCTTTTCTTTTCATCAACAAGTCCCCTGCAGTTGAGTGAACCTATCGTTACNAGGACAATCATTATTTGGTCCATAAAGTGCGACTAAAGTCATTCTATAGTCCTGTATAGTAATATCAAGGATAATAAAATTACCATGATCATCCTTTATTTCTTTATGTATTTCATAACTAAAAGTATTTTTTGATAATATAGCCACGCCTCTACTGTTGCTGGAGTGCGAGCTAAAGTGAACTTTATACTCCCATTCATGTTGCCACTGACGTTCTTTCTCTTTTGAACAATGTTTATCAATCAAGAAAGTAACATCATATTTATCACGACATCTAACGAAAAAATCTCGTCTTTTCTTTTCATCAACAAGTCCCCTGCAGTTGAGTGAACCTATCGTTACAGAAGTCATATGTCAAGGACTGGAGACAATTTATTCTGAACATAAATAGTAAAATCTAGTTCAACTTCAATATCTATGAATATGAATAATAAAAATGGTTTATTCCAATGTATGCAAGTATGTATACAATTTGCTTGCCCAATCGTAAAAAACTTTGTTCCTGTGAACGATTCTTTGCTTATAAAGAAAAATGTAAGAAAGGAAAAAATACATGTGTATACACCCCCAAAACTATCGACTTCCTACTTAATCCACTAAATTTCATTTATATAAAAAATAAAAACAAAAACACCCTCCTGAATAATGTCAAAAACAAAAGACACATAAATACATCTATGTTATCCATATCTCTTTCTATATTTACATATCAATATATAAACCTGTGCATATGAGTGACACATACATTAATGTAGACCACAACTGTTATAATTTTTTTATACCGATTGCATCCCACTGACAAATTTATCACAATAGATAACCTAAGTCAATCAGGCATAAAAATTAGTTCCCGAGTATGGAATCATCAGGAAGTACCATTACAGATGATTGTTCAATAAACTTTTGTTGAATATGGAAAGTAACAAAAATACCATACTAAAGTCGGTGAAACATAAAATGCTGGTCAGGTTATGAAATTATCCATGAATTTTGTAGCATTCACCGATTTAACATCTAGCTGTTTGAAATGGGCCTAATGCAGTCATTCAAGCATAAAATGGAAGTCAAAGTTAACAAATTGTCCAAAAATTGGGAAGTTCGCACAAAAATGAATAATTAAATGAAACAACATAATGATATGCTGTGTAGTTGTTGAAAAAAGTACGTAAAACACAAAATTTACCTAAGTCAATCAAGC
>MJUU01039443.1:31458-54409 GCA_002080025.1 Modiolus philippinarum
CAGATTTAATAATTATGGATTTTTCTTCCCTTTACTCAGATGTCCATTTTCCTGTTTTAGTAAAATTAAAGTGTAACCCAGATTTTAATGAAATGTTACAGAGCACTGATATTGATATGAGCGCTCATGCAAAAATTAGGATCAAAAAGTGGGACGTTGAAAAATGTGTTAACTTACAGAATGAAATAAGTCTTCAATCTGTTAATACTTTGCTTGATGCTACAAATTGTTTGAATGAATATGAAAATGTATCTGATGCAAAAGTTAATCAGTTTGTAAATGATCTTGGTAGTATTATTACTGATGCCGCAAAAATTATATTTGGCGTTCGATCGTACAATAATAGAACACATTTTTCAAACATAAGAAAAGATACACCATGGTTTAACATAGATTGCAAATTTGCTAGGACTAATTACAGAAAGTTAAAAAGAAGATTAAAATCTTCTAGTAATTCAAGATTACTAAAGCAAGAAGTAAACAGATCAGAAAAGTCATATAAAAAACCTTGAATAAAGCCATGAAATTACACAGAAGAAAGCTTACAAAACAGCCTAAAGATCTAAGATCTAAAAACACAAAAAATACTGGACATTTTGAATCAAAGGGAAAATGTTGACCAACCAAACATACCTCTGGAAAAGTTATTTGATTTCTTTAAACGGTTAAATGCAGATGGGGATGAAGAAAATGGTGCAGAGATATGGGGGTGATTTAATACTAGATCAGAATGAGGTAGAAAATCTAAATGAAACTATTAACAGTGAAATTACTCAAGAAGAGATATTGAGGTGTATAAGAAATCTTAAGAATGAAAAGGCTTGTAGAGATGATATGATTATAAATGAATATATCAAATATACAAAAAATATATTTATTGAATTGTATCAAAAATTGTTTAGTCTTATATTCAAATCCGGAAAAATTCCAGAGGCATGGCTGATTGGTACAATTAGACCTATCTATAAGAAAAAGGGCGATTCTCATGATCCAAAAAACTACAGACCAATTACGATTGTAAGCTGTCTCGGTAAACTTTTACGGCTATTCTTTGTAATAGATTTAACAGCTATTCTGACGAAATCCTATTAATTAATGGAAACCAGTGTGGTTTTCGAAAGGAATGTTCTACTCTGGATTGTATCTTTGTTTTGAACTCGTTTTTTGATATTTTGAAAATGAAAAAGAAAAAAACTCTTTTGTGCTTTTATTGACTTTGAAAAAGCGTTTGATACCGTTAATCGTTACGCCCTATGGTATAAAATGCTGCTATCAAATATAAATGGGTATATGTTTAAGATTATTCATAATATGTATCAGAATATCAAATCATGTTTAGCTTACAATGGTAATGTGTCAGATTTCTTTTCTTGTGAAAAAGGTGTCGTCAAGGGGAAAATTTATCCCCTTTTCTTTTTTCGCTTTTCCTCAATGATATTGAAGAATTCTTTTCCAATTGCAATGTTGTAGGCTTAGAAACAATTTCTGAAGCATTTGAAGAACATTTAGACACTTTTCTGAAACTTTTTCTAATACTTTATGCTGACGACACTGTTCTTACGGCCGAAAATCCACTTGATCTTCAGTTTCAACTTGATAATTTTCATGAACATTGTACGCTTTGGAAACTTCGAGTTAATGTTGACAAGACAAAAATTGTTATATTTTCGAAAGGTCGATATCCTGAAAATATAAAATTCACATATAATGGTAGTGAAATCGAGATCGTGAAAGACTTTAATTATCTCGGTGTTATTTTGTCACGCATTGGTCCTTTCGTCAACTGTAAAAAACATCTCAGCCGAAAAGCCACAAAGGCGTTATATGAAGTTTTGAAAAAGGACGTAAACATAATTTATCAACATGTTGCTAATTGGACCTCTTTGATAAGCTTGTGAAACCAATTCTACTGTATGGCTGTGAAATTTGGGGTTATGGAAATAATGAAACACTAGCGAGAGTACATTTACAATTCTGTAAGAAATTATTACATCTAAAAAATACCACAGCGAATTGCATGATATATGGCGAACTTGGTCGATATCCAATAGATATTACTGGTGACCTAAATATCGTAGACAACCTCAAACTACGAGATATCATCTCAAAAGGTCCCAAATTTCGTGAGCCCCAGCACATCAACTGGAAGTACAACTTCAAGATTTTGATAGCTGCAGTTGAAGATTATGCTAGGAAGTGGGCAAGGAAAGAGAAAGAGGACGTTGAGACATTGTCCGACTTGATCAGGTCCATAAAGTCATTAATTGTAAATCGCATCTGGCGCCTAAAAACAGCTACGAAATCCAGAAATCCCAGTATATTTGAAGATCCCCTTGTAGTAAGAACTCTGTCCAACCTCCATGAAAATTACGTCATTGTCCCTGCAGACAAAGCTTCTAACAACATACTGTTTGTGTGTAAGAAACACTATCTCGACTGCCTTGTGAAGGAGATGGGTATCGACAGTTCTTCTGGAAACCCCACATATACCCCTACAACAATATCGATGGATGAGAATTTAAAAAACACACTTCAGTGTTAGCATCATTTGGCGTAAAAGCTAATGATGAAAACAATCAACTCCCTTACATCTACTGGGTACCTAAACTTCATAAGAATCCATACAAACAGAGATTCATTGTCGGATCTTCCAGATGCACCACTAAACCTCTTTTACAGCTCCTCACTACTTTGTTGACCGCAGTCAGAGATGGCCTGAAAAATTACTGTAATAAAGCTTACTCCACAAGCGGTGTGAATCAAATGTGGATTCTTAAAAATTCAAAAGATCTCCTTGAACAGCTATCCTCAACCAGTCTTACCCATTGCCATAGCATTCAAACTTTTGACTTTTCTACTCTTTATACAACCCTGCCACACAATAAACTGAAAACAGTAATAGCCGATTTAAAACATCAATGTTTCTGCACAAAAAATGGAGAACGCAGATACACCTGTTTAGTTATAGGGAAAGACAAGACATATTTTGTTAAGAACCACACTGATTCAAACAAGAAGTACACTGAGACTGACATAATCAAAATGTTAGAATTTTTTATCGACAATATTTTTGTCGAATTCGGAGGTCGTGTTTTCCAACAGACAAAAGATTTGTACTGACGCAGAAAAATCAGAAGGAATAAATCTTTTTATCCGTTATAAATCGAAATTCGTATAGAAAGTCTGTAAAGCAAATGTATTAATAGAAAGTGAAAGTAAAAAAAAAAACATTCGATCGTCTCGGAGTATTCCGATCAATCGATTGTGATTTTTTATTCGATTCCCAACACTAATATTGTGTACCAGACCTGGGAGGGGATTGCTTGGTAAAATTTTGACAAGGCTGTGGTTGTACCCTTGGGATTTTACAAAAACCAAAATCCTATTGCAATCAATACCAGGAAAGCAGTTGTAACACTGACCTGATGGCCGACACCGGTTTATAATCGGTAATCAATGCTCTTATTATTGTAAATTATCGAGTTGTCGACTTAAAGATCGCAGAACCAGGCAGGGAATGGCGATGTCGTACATGATCTTGTGTCCAACCCACAAAACTAGATCGTGTGATCACAATATATATTTAGACAAAAACTAAACACAGAATGACATGAACATTATTACAGAACTAATTACAGGGGCTTGTTACGAAATAATATAGCTCCAACCCACTTTTTACTGGATTGGAGCTGTATTATTTCGTAACAAGCCCCTGTGAACTAATCTGCAAATTAGTACATGGGATACAAAGTTCCTATGTATTCTGCTGTTATATACATCATAAATTTAATGTATTCAAATGTCAGAACTTTTATTGTTGTAATTTCATTAATTCTTGGTGAGCGATCAGCTTCTCTACATTTTGTGTATTTAGCTAGCATTTATGGGAGGTAATTTATCTCACCTGTGTTTTGGCATGGATAAAATCTTGTACAAATCCCGATAAAAATGCATTTGTCAGGTTTTAAAAGAACAGGCATGTATGGCAAGCCATATTTATATTTATTCAAATTTAAAGATATCTTTATCTTGTATATTTTATAAGATACCTTCTATTTTTTACAAGATATTTCATAAAATGAAGAGTTTATAAGATATTTTATACGATATCTTATATATTTTATGAGATATATTATAAACTTTACAAATTATTTTTATAAGATATCTCTTTAAGTTTAAATATATAAGATATTTAATAAAATATGTGTATAAGATATCTTATAAACTGTTTTTATAAGATATCTCATAAAGTGTATAAGATATCTTATAAAATAATAAGATATCTATAAAATAATAAGATATCTATAAACTTTATGAGATATCTTATAAAGTTTATAAGATATCTTATAAAGTCAATGAGATATCTAAAATAGGAATAAATATAAATGTGGCGTGCCATAGGCATGACATGAATTTCGTTATTTGAATTTGATTTATGAAATGTTCAATATTGAGAGTTTATAGTTTGCATGCATTTTTTTCTCTGATAATTTGTTACTAACATTACATGTCTCTGGTGACATGTTAAGTTTCTTTTAAACATACAGGTTGAAAATGTTTCAGAAAATATTTTCCAAACATAGGGAAGAAACGTTTTATACAATCGTTATAAAAACATGAATAAAACCATACAAAATCATATGATTAAAAACATTTAAACAAAACGTTTCAAAAACATTTTTTTTTCAAATGTATTGAAAACATTATCCCAAAACAGATTCAGAATGTTTCAAGAAATAATTTTAAAACAATACATTGAAACGTGTTGGGAGAATGTTTTAATAACATGAATAAAACCATACAAAATCACGTGATAAAAACATGTTCGATAATGTTTTCATAACTTTTTTATAACATTTTTAAAAGTTGTTTTAAAAACATTTTTGTGCTACCTGGGATATTACATTTACATGTAATTTTAAAAATGCAGTATTACACATTACATGCATTATTTTGTAATACAGGGCATTACAATTACAAATTAACATTACCCCATGCCTGCTTGAAGATATAACTCAGTTTGATCGATTTAGACTTTTTTGCCACTTTTATTTAACATAGAACCATATTAAGATCTACTTCTAGCATTGAATAATGTTAACTATTGTATGAGTGCTCCTTGTGAATGGATAAACATATATGAAAAACGGTTAAAAACCGCTAAACGTGACATAATTACTACTTATCGTGGGCAGACGACGTGCATTTTCGCATTGTTACTTTTATAGCTATTTGTCATTTAAGGTGTTTCTTCAGGAGATACGATCAAGACCGTCTCCTGGGTAAATTATGAATGGATTTTAAACAAAATTTGGCATAGAGGTTTCGTGTTGTGACTTCAAAAATGATCAATTTTTCCAATGTTGCCACCAAGTGTGATCGTCGTGTTGGCCTATTTGTAATAGTGTGGTATTTCCATGCAAGCAAAGGCCGCAATATACAAATAAGTCACATCTAGTTCTAGGGTTCTTTATTCATCACATCTTTTAATAGTAAAAACAATTTCTAAGTAAAACATACCCTGGAATAACAATAGTAAATTATAATCAAAACTGCAAAGTTTCAAATAGATTCATGAATGCACGTAGGTGCGCAGCAATTTTAACTTTTACTTGTTTTTGCAGTTTTCTTGAATTTTCGTCGTAGTTTATCTTAATAAGTGGCCAAAGCGCCTTAACTCCAAATAATTTGGAACCAGTTTTCCTTTCCTTAGCTCTTAATAGAACTGGTAAATGAGAAGAAAACCAATACCGGAAGTGGACAAATTGTAATTTTTTAAATTATGTTAATCAATCCTTAATCTATTTTTTTTAAATTAAAGTTTAATTTCTTTTTTATGGAAGCCGATAACTATCTTTTTGCACCATTATATTCATTGAATGCGAACATTTAATTTTTTCGTTGGAGTACCTATAGATGTTATCGTAATATAATTTATATCTTAAACATATATTACTTAGTGTATATATATCTGGATAGATTCTCCAAAAAAGGGTATACATATCACAATTTCCATTAAATTCAATTTGCAACAAAATTGAATCGGCTACATATAAAATTATCATTCTGACATTATGATCTCCCAAAAGTTTAGATTTTATCTGCACTGAAGAGACATAAGTTGTCGAAATACGTATATGCAGAAACCAAATCACAGTAACTTCGATATTAAGTTATCTTAACCTCATACAATACATATTTTATCCTGATATAGCTGTTTTAATCAACCGATAATGTTTAAATGTGAAAAATCCAACTTTTAATACTCTTGGACTAATCTCAGCAGAATAGGAGGAGATAATCCAAATTAAGATATTCCCTTCGGGAAGTTTTGAATTTGATTATTATTCCGTAGTGCGACAGTGTTTTACCAGCAGACTAGGCTCCTTGGGCTAGCCGGCAGTTTAGCAGCGATCACTCCTCGACCCATCTTTCTAAATTACGTTTTGTCTAATCTTTCCTTTTCAAGATTGTGGTCTTAGAGTTAGTGGTCTACCTGTATTGGGTTTTTATTGTATGTTTATTATACTATAGGGAAACGGGATAGAGAAAGGGGAGGTTTGGCTATCCATAAACCAGTTTAACCCTACCGCTGGTTGTTGCCAATGCCGGTACCAAGTCCCGCTGTCCCGAGTTCTTATCATATCTATGTTTGTCTTTTGTCTTTTTATTGTTCTTCTTGTGCAGTTCCCTGGTTGATTGTAAAATGTGATTATAATGTTCGGCCATTGTAAGTGTTTCCTGTTATCTTTTCTTCATTGATTGAACTGTGAAATATTATTTACAATTACATTTACAAATAATCAGTATATAAAACTACACTAATTACACTTCCTAAACTCACCAATATATGGAAATATATTGGTGAGATATTACCAATTTAAGAAATTACAATAAAAAAATCAACAGCTACTGTATAATAACTTTATGGTAGCAACTTTGCACAAAGACCATTACGTAAATGGAGACATCAGTCAGGTCTTCAAACAGATAACCTGTAACAATGGCATTATTCTAAATACTCGATTCTAGAATACATATGAATCAATAAATACACTTTAGATATAATTTTACAATCAATACCGGTATAACAATTAAAATGTTTATCTGTACTCAGAGTTTACTTTGACATAATTTCGGATTTCGCCAATGCTGAAATCATCGATCCCTAATAAAGATCAAGGTCATTTAAAAATAACTTCAAACTGACCCATTCAATAAATACATATTCTCTAAAAACACAATCGCAACACGTGTTCAGCTTTCTGACTAAATCACTCACACTTGGGCGTTGGAGAAAATTACCTAAAACCTGCAGATTTAATCAATATATCAAATCAAGAATCATACCTCATCCATCGCAATT
Organism: Modiolus philippinarum; assembly: GCA_002080025.1. Classification (NCBI taxonomy): domain Eukaryota; kingdom Metazoa; phylum Mollusca; class Bivalvia; order Mytilida; family Modiolidae; genus Modiolus; species Modiolus philippinarum. The sequence goes on from MJUU01039443.1 coordinate 38,825, forward strand.
CAGACAGTCACTCATAGAACGTACATATTTACTTACTAAACATATGTGAATCTGTTGCATCTTAAATGAATGAATAAGTTTTCAGAATCACAAATATTCCAAATCCATTGTGAGAATAAATAGTGGTCACTAAATAACTAAACTAATCCAAAATTCTACAAGTGACGACAAAAACAATGTCGAGCCATCACAGTCAAATTTCCCAGTATAAAGATCACAAGACCACCACCGACCAATCAAATCACACCGCACGCATAAGTAAAAGACAGAGATTGCAAATCACATGCTACAAAATAATATTGGTCAATAAATATATAACATGATACGAAAGATAAAAAGTTATAATGTACAATATTAAATGTAACCAGAGGAAAAGGCAGAAAATCCACTCTATCACATCCTCCACTGGTTGGAAAATGACGACCGCGTCATCTTAATACAACTTTCCCCTCTGGCTGGAGAAAGACGTCCTCGTCAACAGATAAAATCTGAAATATTAAAACAAATATATATATGGGAAAATAAATTTGAATTAATCGTCATTTGCTGCTAGCTTTAATAAGGCATCTGCTAGCCTATTCTCTGACCCCCTAAGTAGTCCAGACGATGCAGCATTTCTCAAGAATTGAACTCTTTCAAACCAATCGGTTTTAGGTTGACTGCTTACATACATAATCCTTATATCTAGTGGTAGCTGTAGATGTTTTTGCACGGATGGATCTTCTCGGTACTTCTGGTATTTGTGCAATATGAACAGACCCACTATCTTGCCCAGATTCGTTGTTTTCACCTGCTACTGCAATGTTGTCTACATGGTCAGCATCAGCTAAATCATCAGTTTCCTCTTGAACTTGTTCTTCTGGAGCGTCCTCCTGTTCATCAAGTTCATCTTTATATTTACATCATCTTGGTGTCCGTCTGTAGATATAACAACATCTACTATATCTCCAGTTGTTTCATCACTATAGGTGCTGATATCTGGATCATCAGTATGTTGTGGTACATAAACCATAAACCATGAAAGACTCGTCCTCAGATTCCTTGTCAGTATCAGATACGGTACTGGCTTGAGGCTCTGGAACCCTTGTTAAAGGTCCTCTTTTAGCCATTCTTGGCTTAGGTACTGGTCTAATTGCTTTGCTGAACCTCAGTCTTGGTCTTGGAACCAGTATTTCTGATGGGTCTGTTCATCCATGGAGACAGACCCTATTGGCAACAACAAATTACGGTGCAATGTTCTCTTTTGTCCATCACATTTTCTTTCTGAACAACAAAGACGGGAATCTCAGTATTTGGCTGTTCCAAAACGATGTATGGATCGTTTTCCCAACGGTCTGACAGCTTATGCTTGCTTTCAAAAGCCAAAATCTTCACCCGTAGCCTTAGGAAGTCGAGGTCCCGTCCAAACACCAATGAAAATGGTGAGAAACCTGTATTCTTCTGTTTTGGTGGAATGGTGAGTGCCTTATTCTCAGCTGATCTAACTATGGACCATCTTTTGCTTCTGTAACTCCTTGTTTCTTAAAGTCAAACATCTGAATGCAAGGTACAATGGTGTGTACAAGTGTATACCTTGGCCCGATTGTGATCCTGATGTCCTCCACTCAAAATAATCTAATCCATTTAAGAAAACAGTTACTTCATTGGCTGATCCGGTCAATCTCTGATCTTTTGTTGTGGGGTTGGTAGTTGATTGCTGTTCCTCAAATGACATTTATTGATACATGTAAGTAAATGCTCGTTGAACTTTTCTGAAATTGTCCAGTCCCACTCGGCATCCAGTGGTAATATGACCAGGTTGCCCACGTCTCCAGCAAGTTTTCACGCCTGATGGATTGGCCCATCGTTGCCTTCTATCAACAGGTCAAAGACTACAGTCTCGTCTGGGGTAAATTTCTTCAATACTTGTTGCCGTCTGACCACCTGATGTTGTATCTGCAAATCTTCTAATATATGTAGTCAGTTCCAATCAATGAAGATCCATTGCTGTAAATTAGTTGGGAGCCATTGTAAAAGTGTGGGGTTTTTCCATGATAGCAAAGGCCGCAATAAACAAATAAGTCACATCTCAGTTCTAAGGTTCTTTATTCATCACATCTTTTACAAGTAAAAACAATATCTAAGTAAAACATACCCTGGAAAAATAATACTAAATTATAAGTAAAAATATATAACAGTACAAATTAGAACTTAAGTTATTCACATAGATAGTAAAGATATTATTCAACAAAATTCACAGATTATGTCCCTTTGATTTTACTGTTTTGTCATTCTACTTTCTGACCTTATTTGTAGAACAATCAGGTATCTCTACGATACACAAATGTTATCGTAAAATAATGTATACCTTAAACATATATTACTTAATAAATATCTATCTGGATAAATTCTCCAAAAAGGTATACAAACATGTATCACAATTTCCATAAATTCAATTGGCAACAAAATTGAATCGCCTACATATACTACTCAACAAAAGTAACGAGACACAGATTTTATCAGGAATAATATTTTACTTTCTAGCAGAAAATCATAACTTGTAGACAACATGATTTTTTGCATGTAAAAATCAGCATTATGCCCAAAAATGCATCTGGCAATTTCTGAACCATCTCCGGTCACGGTCATGGTCATTTTCCGGAATTTCTGTTTGCAGATGTAAATAGTGAATAACTTTGTTGAGTAGTATATAAAATTATCATTCTGACAATTTCAACCTCATACAATACATATTTTATTCTGGTATAGCTGTTTTAATCAACCGATAATGTTTAAATGTGAAAAATCCAACTTTTAATACTCTTGGACTAATCTCAGCAAAATAGGAGGGGATAATCCAAATTCAGATATTGAACTGTGAAATATCATTTAGAATTACATTTACAAATAGTCAATATATAAAACTACACTAATTACACTTCCTAATTTCACCAATGTATGGAATTTAGTAATAACAATAAAATATCAACAGCTACTGTATAATAACTTTATGGTAGCAACTTTACACAAAGACCATTACGTAAATGGAGACATCAGTCGGGTGTTCAAACAGATAACCTGTAACAATGACATTATTCCAAATACTCGATTCTATAATACATATGAATAAAAAAATACACTTTAGATATAATTTTACAAACAATATAACAATTAAAATCTTTATTTGTACTCAGAGTTTACTTTGACATAATTTCGAATTTCGTCAATGCTGAAATAATCGACCCTTAATAAAGGTCAAAGTCATTTAAAAATAACTGACCCATTCAATAAATACACATTCGTCAAAAAACACAATCGCAACACGTATTGAGCTTTCAGACTAAATCACTCATACTTGGGCGTTTCTAACCTGCAGATTTTATCAAATTATCAAATCAAGAATCATACTTCATCCATAGAAGTTCTTACAGTGCCTCAATGAACGTAAATATTTACTTACCAAAAATATGTGAATAGGTTGCTCCTTAAATGAATAAATAAGTTTCCAGAATCAAAAATATTCAAAATTCATTATGAGAATAATGAGTATGAGTATGAGTATCTAGCAGAAAAAAAATAATAATAACTTTATTTAAAGAAGGTGATTCATTTAGTTTACACTAATCTACCTAGAGGCCTTCACAATACATACAAATAATACTGACAGTAAGATAAACACAAATATACACACAACGTATTACATTTCATACATATACTTCAGTATTGATAATAAAAGAATATTACTGAATTAATTCATATTTTAAATTGAAAAATGTTTTAGACATTTCATTTTAAAAGTTCCTAAAGTATTTGAAGATTTTATAGCACTTGGAAGTGCATTCCAAGCAACTGCTTCACTGTATTTGAAAGAATGTTTATAAATATTTGTTTTTGGTCTTACAATGATAAGATTATTTGCACTTGATGACCGCAGGCTTTTCGCATAGACATCAGACGTTTTAGTACATATGTTTGAGAGATATTCTGGAGTTTGACCATTAAGTATTTTAAAAACCATTATTAATTGATGGAAAATTATTCTTGATCTAAGAGGGAGCCAGCCTAATTTTTTAAACAATGGGAGAGATGATGTTGGGTTTGGCATGTCTAAAATAACTCTAGCAGCCCTCTTTTATATTTTTTTCTAGACGGGAAATATTTTCTTCAGTTGTATTTCCCGAGATAGTGCAACAGTAATCAACAATAGGAAGTATATAAGAGTTATAAAATAATTTACGTGAGTCAAGATCAAGATATTTTTTATGCGACTTAGAAGTGAAATTTTGGAGTTTATTGATGTGCAAACATGATCAATTTGATATGTCCAGTTAAGATGTTTATCAATTATAATCCCTAACATTTTCTGTTTGTCAACATTATTTATGGTTTCATTGTTTATAGACAGCTGAATCCGATTTGCACACATTTCTTGTTTCTGTGTAGATAAAATTATCATGGAAGTGGTTTTACTGGGATTAACATACATATTGTTATTAACACACCATTGATTTATTTGTGATTAGTCATGGTTAAGTTTACTTTCTACAGATGGTATGGAGTTTCCACATAGATGTAAAAATGTATCATCTGCATACATATCAATATCGCTATCTAAATTTAAATCTAACATGTCATTTATAAAAACTATAAACAGCAGGGGTCCAAGTATACTTCCTTGGGGAACCCCACAAGAAAAATTACCTTCATTAGAGAAGGTATTTCCAAAACATACTTTTTTGAGATCTATTTGATAAATATGATTGAAACTAAATTTGCGCAAAATCAGAGCATTTGTAAGTTGCTAGTTTTTGTGTTAATATTTCATGATCTACTAAATCAAATGCTTTCTTAAATCAAGGAAAATGGTGGCTGTTATCTGTCCATCATCCATATTTTTTAACCATTGATCTATTAATTTTATCAATGCTGTATGACATGAATGTTTAGATCTAAAACCTGACTGATTTTTGTTTAATAGGGACTATTTCTGTAGGAAACAATAAAAATGTTTAGCAACATGTTTTTCAAATATTTTTGACAGCGTTGGTAGAATTGAGATTGGTCTACAATTTCCTGGCTGATCCTTTGGACCAGACTTATAGATTGGAAACACTTGCTTGTTTTAATACTGATGGAAATGTTCCCGTTACAATACTAAGATTTATTAAATAAGTCACTGATGGTGCTATAATATTTGCGGTCAATTTTAGGAAATATGGCCTTATTTCATCTAATCCTGTTGATTGTGTTACATCAAGTTTCTGTAACAATGAGATTACCTCATTTTCTTTGATGAAGGGGATTTGAAACTTAATATTCGGTGGTACTTTAGAATCAACTATTTCTTTAAGGTTTGAAAAATCTATTGGTGAATTATTCGTAGATGGAAATTGTTTGGCCAAATTTGTATAGAAATCATTCAGTTTCTGTGCAATTTCACTTAGTTCAAATATTTCCTTGTTGTCAAATTTCATACTATTAGGCACCCCAGCCTGTGTTTTGGGATTTAAATTATTAAAGATTTTCCAAATATCTTCACAGCTTTGTTGGTTTTTTATTGCATTTTCATAGTGTTTTTTCTTTGAAATTTCAATCAAATCAACAGACTTATTTCTCCAAAGTTTAAAGTTTTCCCAATCTTTCTTCTTATGATAGTAGTTTCTATTTTTAACAGCTTGTAAAATTTCAGGGTTTATCCAGTCGGGTTGCTTTANAACAAGTTGATATACTTAAAAATCAAGTGAATATTACATCTCCGAGTCGGCCCAAAACCTGCTACAGATGTGGTGAAAATGGACACAATGTTGACACTTGTCTCCACAAAATGCGTGTAAAATGTTGGGGATGTGGATATGCTGGTCATAAATACAAAAACTGTTGGGAAAGTTAGGACTGTGGCAATGAACAAATGGCCGACAACAATGCTCATATTCATGTTTATAATCCATTCAATTGTCTATATGTGAAAATTGTAATAACGAACTTGAGAATTGTATCTGTAATAATTTTTCTCATATCGAATACATAAATTCAAATAATCAAGATTTGATTCAGAAGAAAACTAAAAGAAAAAACAACAGAAATAAGGATGACTCAAATATTCTTAATTCCTTAAAAAAATGATTTGGACTCTCTAAGAAAGGCTTCAAAATAGTCAATTTAAATATTAACCATATTTTGCCTAAACTAGATGAACTTAAAATTTAGTTAAATAGTTCCAGTTTAATACAAGTAGTGGGACTAACTGAAACATTTTTAGATTAAACAAGATGCGTTTGTGAAACACTACATATGCCCCCAGATTCCGATTTTTACCCCTTTTTGACCCCTTTGACCTTGACCTTTGACCTTTGACCTAATTGTTTTTTGCATATTTATGTTCCTCTTGACTAGACCTATACACTTGCCCAGTATCAAAAGTCTACCTTATATAGTTCAAAAGTTATAGCCAAGGTTAAATTTTCGGACAAACAGACAGACAGACAGGACAAAAACAATATGCCCCCCGATCCTCGATCTGGGGGCATAAAAACAGACACCAATGAATTAATTATTGATGGTTATTCAATTGAACGAAAAGATAGATCCAAAACAAAAGATAAATCAGGAGGCGGAATTGTTACATATGTATCAAATTCACTGTCTTATGAAAGACGATCGGATTTAGAGATAAGTATTATTGTAACAATGTGGTTACAGATTAATATGAAGAACTCTAAACTTTTTTTTAATCTGCATGGTATACAGACCACCAGACATGTGTCAGTCATGGATTAATCTATTTAAAAAAGAAGTTGATGAATCTAGTGATATTAATAATGAGATAATTATCTTAGGAGATATAAACATAAATTACAGAGATGGGCTTGGTTTCGAAAATAACAAGTGGTGTCAAATGATAAAATCTCATAATTTGTCTCAGTTAATTAGTATGCCAACACGGGTAACAGAAAATACAGTTAAGACTATTGATCATGTATATGCTAATCGTCCAGAAAATATTAATGAAGTACATGTACCATCTATTTCTCTAAGTGATCATTATCCTATTTGCATTACAAGAAAAACTAATAGCAAGGATTATTCTTCCTTTAATCATAAAGAAATTAAATACAGATGTCTTAAAAATTTCAGAGAGGATGACTTTTTGAATAAATTAAGTACAGACACCAATGAATTAAATATTGATATCTTTTCTTTCAATTGAATAACCATCAATATTTAATTCATTGGTGTCTGTTTTTGAATCTAAAAATGTTTCAGTTAGTCCCACTACATGTATTATACTGGAACTATTTAATAAAATTTTAAGTTCATCTAGTTTAAGCAAAATATGGTTGATATTTAAATGGACTATTTTGAAGCCTTTCTTAGAGAGTCCAAAATCATTATTTTTTAAGGAATTAAGAATATTTGAGTCATCCTTATTTCTGTTGTTTTTTTTTAGTTTTCTTCCGAATCAAATCTTGATTATTTGAATTTATGTATTCGATATGAGAAAAATTATTACAGATACAATTCTCAAGTTCGTTATTACAATTTTCACATATAGACATCAAAACATTAAATGGATTATAAACATGAATATGAGCATTGTTGTCGGCTATTTGTTAATTGCCACAGTCCTAACTTTCCCAACAGTTTTTGTATTTATGACTAGCATATCCACATCCCCAACATTTTACACGCATTTTGTGGAGACAAGTATCAACATTGTGTCCATTTTCACCACATCTGTAGCAGGTTTTGGGCCGACTCGGAGATGTAATATTCACTTGATTTTTAAGTATATCAACTTGTTCATTGTATGTCTTTAGAAGTGTTGATGTTCCCTTCCTTGTCAGATGAATACCATCAGATGAAATAAGTTTTTGCCCATAAATTTAGAGAATGTGTCAATGCATGTAACATTGTAATCATGGCACACTGTCTTTATGATGTCATTTACTTCTTTCACATTTACATCACGGCGTGGTGGACATAGGGATAAAAATATTCTTGTTTCTTTCGATTTCGAGTGAATGATATTGATAATATTAACAAATTCGCATTCCACCAGTTCAGGGTCTTTTTAAGCTTGCATCATTCCCACCTACTTGTAAAATAACATTCCTGTAATTTGTTATTTTCATCTTTTCAATCTTATGTCGAATATGTGACACGTTGGCACCACGATTTGTTCTTCTGTGCCTTGTTTATCTTCTTGCGTGTCATTACATTTTTGTCTAGGCGAAGATTTCTCAGTAATAGTGGGAATCATGTGTTCATTTTCCACAGACTTCACATTTTGCACAATATTACATTGTGTTTCTTTATTCTGTTGATGTGTTTTCTGAGTTTCGCATTCTGTTTGAGTTGTAGCATCCTTTACACTTCGTACCGTTGACATTGTTTGTGTTGATTCTGACTTCCTACATGATGTTTTTTGTACTGATTCAGTTTTTCTTGTTATTTCAGCCTGTTTCTCTCTAGTTAGGGACATTAGATAATCACACTGCTGTTTCATTTAGTTCATTATTTTCTTTCTTGTGATTTTGGCGAGGTGTTGAAAATAATACAGGTTTCAATGGACTTGAAACACAAGGTATTTCTAAGCAACTTCTATACAGCATATTGGTACTTGAAATAGGAGTTTCTTCAGTCGTTGACATGCTACTGAAATTTGACTTTGAAAACTTGCTACTATAACTGATTTTCGGTGATGTTTGTCCAGAAGTCTGATAATTCTTTAAACTTGTGTCAGGTGAACTGTTTGTTGCCACTGAAATTTCTGACAAATTATTATGGTTCTCATTTGAATTTTGCATCAAAGTGTCATCCTTCTCCATTAATTGTGCAATTTCCTGTATTTCCTGTGCAATCTGACTAAATATTTTGTTTAACCAAACATCATTTCCTGAACCTTGAACGTGTAGCACATTTATAGTTTTATGTAGATGCAATGCGATTTTGGACTGTTTATATTGTGTTGAACATTTTAAACCATTAGCATATCTGTCTTTGAAATCTTCTTTGGTATATGAAATTTAAATAGAGCATCCTGCAGCAATTTAAAGATAAATTCATTTTTACAGGTCACTGTGATGGAGTGCGTTTTTTCAGATTTACTTATTTCATAATACTCACAGTTTTTAAGAAAACTTTCTATGTCACTTTGATTCATAATTGATATAAAAAGTCCCTTTTTTCATATAATTCAGAAGATGTTTTTGAATGTAAAGAAATAACATATAGTTAATCCAATTATAAGATAATCCTCAGGAGCTAGTAGAAACACTTCTTATCACATCAACTGCAAGAATAACTGTTTTTAAATGTTTTGACTGCGTTTGAAGGGTTTCCAAATGATAACCTAAACGTTGTGAATTCTGCAATTATCCAAAACCTGCAAACTTATGCTCAGCCAACAGTGCCATGAAATCATAAATCACAGCATTGTACTAATTGTTCCTGAGAATAATTTTATTTTCATTTTTCATTTTAGCATTTTCCCGTTTTGGTTTTCTATTTGAATTGGCACATGTTACAGTTAACAAAATGTATGTTTAGATGTTGTAATTCATATTATATTCTTGACTAAAAAACACTTACCTTTTTTCATGAGAAACCAAATCATTTATTCAGTAATAAAATAAAAGGAAGACATTCAGTATAATAAAAAACATACTGCCTTCATTGGGGGGGGGGGGGNGGGTGTTATGGTAGATTACCACACTTATCACCCTCGACTCTGTCTCTGACTGAGTGATATTTTTTATATCCTTTTGTTTATTTGTTCTCTGTTATCTTTTACGTGTTTTTCGGTTTATGGGCTTCCAAATGTTTTGATATGATCTGCACTGAAGAGACATGAGTTGTCGAATTGCGTATATGCAGAAACTAAATTCACAGCAACTTTTGTATTTTGTTATTCATTATGCCAAGTTTTCTTACTATTGACATGATGAGTGTCCTGTGGTTGTTGAAATGTTACGATTGTCTTCTATTATACTTTTTGTCGGGAAACGGAAGACAGCGATCGTTAAAACACTTTGCTACTTAATTTTATGTTTGTTGACGATCCAAAATCCATTGGTAAAGAAATGTCCTACATCTACCAAAGAATTCCACTCAAACCGGTGGTAGTGGTCGACTTGAACTTACTTTGAGGTACGAAAAAGGCTAATTGTTGAAGACCTTATGGTGACTTCAATATGAAGAACAACAATTAAAGCATTAAAGCATTGTTCTATTGTCCATGTTTTACCATATAATTGTAAAGACTTTGTCTCATGTACATTAACTCCATATCTCTTCATTGAATTTACTCCATATCTCTTCATCGCATTTACTCCATATCTCTTCATTGTTTGTTTTAGAATGCAATATTGACCCCTAATGACAGAATGAGTCTTATAAAGATTTTTGTCTTTTGATTTTTGGAATGCTTTGATATGGTTTAAATTGTGATCCCTTGTGTAGATATGAATATGCTGATCCGAGATACTAGTATAGGTATGGGTCTATCAGATGGTGTTTGTGATTTCTTTTTTTTTGTCGGTGTAGATCTGTTTGTGCCCCGAGTGCACATATCTTATCTGCATAAAATACATATGTACATTGTAGCATGCACGACAATATACATGTATATTATTTGCCTTGGAACATGTGATATCCATGTACGGCAAGCCTGAAAATAACTGCCTTTGGTTGGCTTCTTAAAACCTGCTTTTGTTTTTAACTAATTTCGATTGGACTTCAGTATATCATTTGAAAAAAATCAGTAACTTCGGTATTTAGTCATTTGAGAGTTTCAGCTTGTTTGTCTGATTATTATTGGATTGTAATGCCAACTCACATATTCTTTACAATTTTTTAGTTATAAGTATTACTTGTTTGTGGTCTTATATTGTTTAGGCCTATTTACGCGAAAGATATGCTAACAACTTGTAAAATTGTCAAATTTTTTTACCAAATTAGGGAGAAGCAGCTATTTTGAGACGGCAGCCAGTAGTATTAAGTTTTGTTGGAAAGTTTGGAATCAGTGGATCATTTAGTACAATATTTCTATGGACACCAGAGCTGTGTCCAACAAATTTAAGGTGAGTATATAAGAATAACCGTCAATTTTCAACAGATTTAGACAAATAATGCTTTTCTATGCATGGTTCTTAGGATCCAGCTATGATTAATAACACTGATTGCTTCCTATACATGTATGTAAGCTTCATGTAATTAGATTTCGAGATGAAAAATTAACAATGAAAATTTCATTATAAAAAAGTATTTTATGAGTGAGTGAAAAAAAATAATAAAATTTTGATTTTATTCATTATGTCAGCTTAGGCTCACCATACTAAGGGTCTATAAAGGAGATGATACTTTTTCGTTTAACCACATATTGTAGACATTGACATATGGACATTAATCTAAAAAAAACTAGATACTATCATTGTCATAGTCAAATATGACCAAATAGCATTCAAACCACTTATTTGCCTATTACGATTGATAAATATAGAGAAGTTGACAATCCTGTAAAACGAAACATGCGAACAAAATTTCTTCGTACACAAGACTGTAAAGAAATGCTACGGAATGCTCATAAAAATTTGCTAATGAAATTACCTAATTATCTTATTACCTTGTCCTCGAGATCATTCGTCAGGCAGGCTGCCTCTCTGACCCGTCTCAAAATAACGCCCTGTTATCCCCGCTTCCGGTTCATAAAAATCTGGGACAACTTTATTGGATATTTCTTCCAATTATTGTTAAATGCCTTTTAAAAAATATTTACACTTCTGGCCTCAACTGCATGTGGTGGCAACACGTTCCACAAATCAACTATTCTCTGAGAAATACTGTATTTTTTGTAGTCGGTTTGTACGGCTTTGTTCTCTGTATATTTTATACTTGTGACCTCTTGAAGCTGTTTCTCGAAACGGAAATATATAGCAATCCTATCTCAATTCTATTTATGATTTTGAAGTTTTCAACTAGATCAACCCCTTGTCGTCCATATTACAGTGAAGGAAGTCCTAGATATGATAGTCTTTCTCCATAACTATAGTGTTGTATTTTTGTTATCAATTTTGTGGCTCTTCTTTGTACAATCTCTATTGGTATTGCCTCTTTTTTGTTTATAACGGTCCAGACTGTACTTCCGTACTCTTAAGTGTGGACTTATTAAACTTTTGCATAATGTTAAAAACATCTCTTTGTCCATATACCTAACGGTTCTGTTAATAATTCCTTAAATTTGATTTGCCCTTTTTACTTGGATATGCTGCGGGGAGTTTAGTTTCGAGCCAATGATGATTTCAGATCTTTCTCTGCTTCTCTATTTTCTATGTTTGTTGATTTCAATCTTGTAACTTTAGTTAGGATGAAGGCCTAAGTGTAATTGTTTGCATTTGGATTTGTTGAAACGAAGTAGCCATTTATCTGACCAATCTAGTAGTTCATCAATATCTTTTTGCAGGCTATTTTTATCTTCTTTATTGTTGACTTTTGCATATAGATTAGTGCCGTTAACAAATAGTTTTACAAAGTTTTGTTGGATTGCATCAGGGAGGTCTTTTATGTATATTTTTAAAAAAATTGGGCCAAGGACAGTCTTAGGGAATCCAACTGGTGACATCAACTCACGTAGAATGTGTACCATTACACTACCTTCCGTCTTCTTGTACTATATACAATACAATTCTTCAAAGGTAAATGAATCGTATGATTCCACTGCAAATTTATAACTTAAAAAGCAACTCAAGACCATGTCAAATAACTTTAAAGTGTAGTTTCCTACTTTTTTTTTAATGTTCTTGGTACCAAAATAAGTTGTCATTATTAACAAGTATAAATTGTTTTCGGCGCATTGGGCTTGTATCTCTTTTTGCCAACAATAACTTTTATAATGAAGTACTAGTGCTTTCAGTTATAGTAGTTAATATATGTACATGTTAATATATTTCATTTTGAATCTTTCATTTATTATTTTTATTGTAGAAACATTGGACTTGGTCTTGGATCTGTTTTTGCTCGAATAGGGGGTATGCTGGCACCCTATGCTTCGATGCTGGTAAATTATATAAAAGCTTTGGCATTCAACAGCGCAATATAAAATTTTAGCACAATATTACAGATTAATGTAGCGCAACATGCTATTTCTCTAAGAATAATCCAAAAGTAAGCATGCAGTAAATTCTCATGTTGCAGTAACTATAAATGGTATGTCGATATTGGAAAAGTGGTTAGTCTTTGGTAATTCATGACAGTCTGTCAAAAGGCTTATGTGCGAGACATAGGTATTACTCTCCGATGGTTACAGCTTACACTTTCTAATACCCTTAAATTTTAAACTATATCACTCAAATACAGCATGTTGTGTCACATGTGGCTGACGGTTTTAGCTTTCCAGCATCAAATGCTTCAGATGACCTTGACCTTGATCACCCCAAGGTCAGGTTGATTGTGCATATCAATTTAGGGGTAAAGCAAGGACAGGCAAGACATCTGTTAGGGTCCAAACCCAAACTTGTATAGGAGTTATTGCAACTTTTTGTCAGTTTTGTTAATGATTTTAATGTATTTTTTGTTATATTTCAAACACTATTTGAGATGGAAGAAACTATTACTAATAAAAGAAACTATTACCAAAATGTCATTGGCGGAAAATATATAATGCACTCAAAAGTTCGTGGAGTAAAAAAATCTACTTGGACAATATTTCTCATTCCTCAATATTCATGTTATAACCTTACAGTAATTGAATTTTCATGTTTTGTTCTTTGTCACCCTTTATGTATCTTTCGGCGTTTAGTTTAGACGTCCAAACGTGCTGACGTCATCCACACTGAGACATACCACCGAGACATACATGTAATTTGTGGAAACAGTCATCTTCAGAAACTACTTTTTTCAACATTACAACAAGTATTTGTGACTGTTACATAATGAGACGTTATCATGGATAATAGAGGGACACTCTAATGCTCTTTTGTCAATGGTCTAAAGATTGTGTCACAAAACATATGCTAATTACTGTACATCAATACTTCGCTATTCTGACTGTAGTACTCTTGGAATGTTTACACTTCAAATGTGTCGAAAGACTGAAAAAGATGTCCGTTTGTATCTGTTTTCCTCGCATCATAGGACACATTAAAATTGACAGAAACGTGGTATATACTTCCATATAACTGTGCAAGGAATCACTCAAATTCAAAATGGTTATTTATAATTCAATGTCAACTGTTTTCTTGCTTTATTTTAAGATATACTCAGGTGTGGGGTTTCCTCACCGTTCATTGAAGATCTTATGGTGGCTTTGAGTTGTTATTTCTCCCCTTTTTTAGGCAAGATAAATATCCTGGGGTCCAGGTGTTATATTTGGTGCATGCTGTGTAGGAGCAACGTTACTACAACTACTTTTACCAGAAACAAGTGGCAAAGTATTACCACAAACTGTACAGGAACTTAAGGAATGGGACCAGCAAAAGAAATTTGAAAAGCAGGCAATTGTTGAACCAAAAGAATGGGACCAGCAAAAGAAATCTGAAAAACAGAAAATTGATGAATGATAAAAAGATCACAAAAATTAACTTTTCTTTGATAATAAAGAAGTTATGAGACAACACTGACCTGACAATGTTTTGAGATCGACTGGATCGACTTCTCTTATTTATTTTTTTTTTCTGTCAGAATCAACAATATGATAAGATAAAATTGAAAATTTACCTCAAGAAGTTTTATGGATTTTAACTTTGTAATAACTAAATACCGAAGTTACTGTAATATTTTCACAACTTATTGATGAAGATTTACCATAGGTCAAGTATATTTTAGAATTCATTCTTAATGCATTCTTTTTCAAGTGAATGTGAATTTGAATGTCAAGACGTGTGAATTTATCAGAATTTATCAGAGACTGCTGCTCTAACAGGAACACCAGATCTGTTTTTTTGTATTACTAATGGCAAATATTCAAAGTATTATTTAACTTGGGTCCTATGTGAATACCTCTCTTTTACTTTAGTATTACTACTTTCATATCTGTTAACATGTACAGCTACACAGAAAAAAAACAATGAAAGGATATGGAGTAAATGCACATGAGACATAGTCTCTACAAATAGTCCCCTATCACCGGTTTTAGCAGAATTCTTTGCTTAAGGTGGATCGTTACGAAACGACGTTACGACAAGAGTTATCCTTTATAGCATCATACGTAGTGGTAACATTACTTTTTTTTAATATTTGACTACGATAAAATTGTACAAAATACCGAATGAGAAAAAAAACATTAGATATAATGGAAATGGAGATTACACAAAGAAACCAGTGGCGGGTTCAAAGGGGCGTACAGACTTTCACGGATAGCAACAACATTTTGAAAGATTAAGAGAAGAGTAAAGTCTGATGTAAAACATGTAATGCCATTTATTTTTTTATAATCGTACCAACACTTATGTTGTATGAGATAAAAAAATTAAAAATTCCCTATAGGAAACAGCTGTTGCCATGGAAGACATTTGTACCGTATAGTGGGCCTTGTGGACAATTACTACCCTTCTTGAGCTGTCCAATTTTTGTAGGGGTTCACACTACTAATGCTTTAGTTTTGTGGCGTTT
>MJUU01039443.1:54441-64617 GCA_002080025.1 Modiolus philippinarum
TTTTTTTTTTTTTTTTGTCAGTTTGTTTGGTCTTAGTCAGTTTGCAATCGGTCAATTGCCGTGTCATCTTTTTATTTAGATTTAAGAATTTCGTATCTTTCTCTCCGATTTTGCTTCGGTATTTGTTTTAAGATGTATTTGCACACTTAGTTTATCCAGCAACTTGACTATGGAGCTAGACAAACGAATAGACGTTAAATGAAGGCTGACATCCACAAAGCTAAAATAACATACAGCTATCTCCATTCTTCAACAATAATCTACTGTGACGATATTGTCTGCAGTAAAATTTCAAAAAATAAGAAAAGCCCGCGAAATGGCAATAAAAAATACGTGACGTCGAAATGGCAATAAGAAATACGTGACGTCATGCGAACGTTTAGAATGGGAAACACTAACATAAGTACATTAGAATAATTAAAATTTTTAATAACAGGATAAATTCAGTTTAATTCATCACTGTAAAAATCCGACACACTTATTTTCAATATTTGATTGACAGATTACAGGAAGTGAATTTTGAGGGCACAATATGGATTTTTCAGGGCAAATATCGATATTAGCCCTGAGGGCAAATAACCTGATCTGACTTCCGGCTATTATTTTACATGCAAAAAGGCTCATACTTCTACTAAATATGTGATAAACATAGATTATAACATGTCCTTTTCCATATCGGCCCTGGTNCCATCCCGAGACCGCGATAAAGGGTATGCGATAAAGGGTAACCCATACGATAAAGGGTATGCGATAAAGGGTATGGCGTCATAGTGTGGATACGGAATGAAAGTCATGCACTGTATCACATATTCAAAACGTCTGTATTTATTACTAAACATATGATAAATATAGATTATAACATGTCCTTTTCCATATCGGCCCTGGTATCATCCCGAGACCGTCATATCGGCCTCGAGGCGCTAGCCGAGGGCCGATATGGGTCGAGGGATGATACCAGGGCCGATATGGAAAAGGACATGTTATAATCTGTTTATCACATATTTAATGTAGAATTCGTAAATAATAATAAAAAAACACAATTAAATGGCATCTTTAAAAACAATGAATTTCGATGTCACAAAAATATTTTCTGAAGGAAATGATACCAGGGACGATATCGAAAATTACATCAAATGATCCAGCTAATTTTCACGTTTTAAAAAGGCAATCTTAATTTTAAACATCAAAGAGAAAACAAACTACAAAATCCACTTTAAAGTTATATTTTACACGTATCAGAGAACGAAAATTTAAGAGTGTAGCCTTCTGCTCTGTGATAACTTATTTTTCGTTGAGAATCTGTTTTCCATCTTTTATGTTTGACACTGTCTTTAAATTAATGAAATAAATGAACATTTCCATGTGTTTTTTTTTTCAATTTAGTCAAGTTTCTGTTTGAATCCGTTTTCAAACGTAAATACGTGATGAGGCATATAATAAACGTCAAACTACTATGACGTCATCAAAATGTGTGCACCAGGGCATGATAACCGGTTATTTGCCCGGGGCAGTGATATGGACAAACATTACAGTTATTGCATATGCAAAAGTCTATGTATTGCGCATAAATATGTGATAATACCGTATATCGTTTTTTTTCAATTGTGTCTAATTTTCGCTATGTTCGCGGTAGACAATCGAACGCTAATTTTAGCCTACTGCCCATTCAAATGCATAAGATGGGGTACAAAAACGCAAATAATAACTTAGTGAATTTTTCACTTGCCTGTTTTACACCAAACTCGCGAACAAAAGCAGACGCGAAAATAACCCGAAATACGGTACTAAGCAATGGAACAACGCTTTTATTGTTGTTCTTCATCTTCAAGTCATCGTGAGGCCTTCAACAATGAGCTTTTCTCATACCTCATAGCAAGTTCAAGACGGCCCCCAGCACCGGTTTGAGCGGAATTCATTGCTAATTGTCGAGCAACGCTACATCCATGCTTTTTTAGCTTTTGATTCATGGATGCGGAATCGTCAACGAACACAAGTTTAACTAGCAAAGTGTTCTTTCAATCGCTGTCATCCATTACTCGACAAAGAGACTTATAGAAGACAATCACAAGATTTAAACAACCACAGGGCACTCATCGAGCCAATTGTAAGAAAACTTGGCATAATAAAATCATGAGACGTGGGCACAATTTTAAATTACAAAAAAATAAAAAGACCAAAATGTAAAAGTATGATCCCGCATTCATATGAGAAATTCTCTCAAGAAAAAGTACACATAACTGAAATGTATAAGAGCATACATCTCTCTCACGGGGAATCTTTTTACGGACTCACGGGGTAAAACAACGTTTTTTATTTTTGCTCTTCTACTCATAGTAAACTAAACTTTGACATACCTCTAATAAATGCAAACTAATTTGACCTAACAGAAACAACATCAACAGACTAATATATACCAGAATCAAATGCAAAGTAAATACACCAAGAAGCAAAGTTAACTAGGATGATATTGACTTACAGGGACAGAAAAACTTAATATCTTTCCCTACGACTATGTGGGCATGCAGAGTACTTCAGAAAAAAGACGTATCCAGTTGATCCAGAAATTTAAAGAAGCTCGTTTGAAGTTATACTCGATGAGTGCCCTGGGGTCGTTTATATTATGTACTGTCTTTTGGTCCCTTTGTCGGGCAACGGATTGCAGTGTTTTCTTGTAATATTAATTGGACAGAAATGACCAAAATCTTTCATTATCTTTATTTTTCTTTCAAACCTACCGTCTAACGAACTGAACATCATTATTTAATTAAAACTCTAGTACTATCCTTTCTGCGTTTTCTGTCGGCAGGAATTGGTTTGCCTTAACAGAATAGGGTTTGGTGTTAGGGTTGGTGTGGCGTTGATGAGAAAGTAGTAAAATGTAGTAAAAGCTTGCAATAGATGGTTCTGGTACGGCCCTTTCCAATTTTCCTTCATTTTGACCATACTATATATGTGCCCACATCTCACTATTTTATTATGCCAAGTTTTCTTACCATTGACTCAATGAGTGCCCGTTGGTTATTATAATAGATTTCAAAGCGATACCCACAAAAATGTTAATAATAAGAGTAACATAATATATAATATAATAATCACAAAGGACAGAATTTTCAATCTACAGAAGATTACCATTAGTATCATATAACTTTCATTTCATATATATATGTGTGTGTGTGTATGTGTGTAAGACTCAGATCGATGTCCGGCCTCAAATCGACGTCCAAATCTCAGATCGATGTCCATCCTCCACGTCATAATAGTAAATCCCAAAAGTCGACGTACTTTCCTATAGATTCTCAAATCGACGACCTTTTTTCACTTTCTCAAATCGACGTCTTCTAGTGACGTCATTTTGATCGCTGAAGTCGAACATCGCTACATGCATGTCTCTCTTCTCTTGGTGATCAACAAGCATAAAATATTAGACGAATAACTCTAACAAACATTGTCATCCGTTGCCCTACAAGGTGACCAAAAGATCAACAACAACAAAGCACTCATCAAGATTATAGCTTATAGCGTTAATAAAGTAATTGTATTCAATTCAAAGATTTATTTTAAGTCGATTTTTCACAAACATACAACACAAGCTCTAGTGAGCTTTTATATCGACTATACATGAATTGTTCTTTGCATAAATTTATTTCGGCACAAATCTGAAATTTGATCATAAGTCTTTTATGATCATGACATATCGTGAGATGCATTTCTACCGTCTAGGCACTAGTTTATGTTTACCGACTTTTGTCAATTTTGACACTTGAGTCCCATTGTAGAGCATTTTTCGTCAACATTTTCTCTGCAACGGCAGATGATGCAAATCTGAATTTTTATTATGCATTTTCAGACCTGTAGATTTTCATTTGACCCGACTAGACTTGTTAGGAGCGGACCATTTGATTTTCAGGGGTCTGGGATTTTCGTTCTTGGATTTTTTTTGTCCGCTTCGGGGGCCAGATTATTTTTTTTTTCAAAAATAATAGTCTATAATAGGAAATCTGGTTGAGCCAGGCTTTTTTAATGGTTATGGTGAGGGTCAAATTATTTGTTTCAACCCAAGTGCTGGTTAGAGAATGTTTTATGGCAAAAATCGGGACAAGAAATTTGTTTTCTAAATAATCCCAGCCCCCTCCCACTCCCCTGAAAATAAAATGGTACGTGTCTAGTCGGGTCAGCTGAGGCGCTGAGGTGGTTTCAAGAATAATGGACACTGACACAAAGATTTCTTCTTGTATTATCGAGACAATGTCTAGCACAACACCTAAAATCACTCAATAACGCCTGCACTGACTATCTAATAATAAGTTCAATATCTCATTACTTTTCCTATTCCGTTTTCGGATACATGTATAAAGATAATTTCCATACAAAGAAAACGTTGTTATAAATTTGAATGAAAATGTGGATGCCTATCTTACATAATTCTGAGAATGTGATTGGACGCTGATTTGAGAAATGCACTAAACATAAACTGGACGTAGATTTGAGAGTATGACGTCATTGGACGTCGATCTGAGAATCGGACGTCAATTTGAGGGCAGACTTCAATCTGAGTCTTACATATATATATTTTATTAAAAACTACCCCAACGGGAGCTATCCACCAGGGTAGAAGTAGTGGCGCGTCTATATATAAATCATAAACATAGGTAATCAACGATTACAAAGTTCGTCTCGTTATGGCACATTGTCAGAGATGAATGCATATGCAAGTTTACATGATCCTAACATGTACAGTGACTGAGATCTGAACCCTTTAGTAAATTTGAATGTAAGTCAATCAAGCAGAAAATGTAGGTCAAAGTGACCTAATTTTGCCTGGATGTTGACCTTCCATCAGAGATGCATGCATATGCAAGGTTACATGATTCTACTATGTATAGTGACTGAGATCTGAAGTTGGACCTAAACTTGAATGGAAGTCGTTCAAGCGGAAAATATAGGTCAAAGTAACCTAATTTTGACAGGATGCTAACCTACCATCAGAGATGCAAGCATATGTAAGGTTACATCATCCTACCATGCACAGTACCTGAGATATGAACTCGGACATAAGCTTAAATGTAAGTCAATCATGCAGAAAATGTAGGTCAGAGTGACCTAATTTTGTCTGGATGCTGACCTACAGCTAAAGATGCATGCACATGCAAGGTTAGATGATCCTACCATGTAGGTGTACCTGAGATATGAACTTGGACGTAAACTTGAATGTAAGTCAATCATGCAGAAAACATAGGTCAAAGTGACCTTATTTTACCTGGATGCTGACCTACGGCTAAAGATGCATGCACATGCAATGTTAGATGATCCTACCATGTACAGTACCTGAGATATGAACTTGGACGTTAACTTGAATGTAAGTCAATCATGCGGAAAATGTAGGTCAAAGTGACCTTATTTTGCCTGGATGCTGACCTACCACCAAAGATGCATGCACACGCAAGGTTAGAAGATCATACCATGTACAGTACCTGAGATATGAACTTGGAGGTAAACTTGAATGTAAGTCAATCATGCGGAAAATGTAGGTCAAAGTGACGTAATTTTGCCTGGATGCTGACCTACCATCAAAATTGCATACACATGCAAGGTTAGATGGTCCTACCATGCACAGTACCTGAACTCGGACCTAAAATTAAATATAAGGCGATCAAGCGTGAAATATAGGTCAGAGAGACCTAATTTTTCTGGGGCTGTGAGACAACCCAAGAGACACCTGCACACAAAGTTTGATGACCCTACCCTTCATAGTTCCCAAGATATATACCCAAATGCGGACGCGGACGCCGAGGGTACTCCAATAGTCCCCCTCAACTTCGTTGAGGCGAACTAAAAATGATAAAAACTCTATACAAAATATTCATAATAACAAAAATTTCTGTCTAAAAATACACCAGCTGCCTATTTCATGGTCATAAATATAGTAAAATGAAGCAAGCTCCATGTATAAAATAATCATCAAGGTTTAAAATGGTTAAATATTGAGAAACACAAATTCTAAAACACATTATCCTAGATAATAAATTAATATACATGTATATATATATATAGCAAATGTTCAGTAAAACATGTCTATAATCAATGCAATCTTTCAAAAATATTTTCCCCATCGAATCATGAAATCGACCAACTTCAATGTTGAAAACATATATAGTGTGATTATTGTTAATGAATCTTTTGTCGAGCAAGGATAGCAGCAGTTGTAAGAACACCTTGCTAGTTATGTCTCCCCCCTTTTAAGGGGGAGACATATTGTTTTTGTCTTTTCCGTCCGTCTGTCCGTCCGTCAGTCCGTCCGTCCGTCACAAAGTTTGTGGACGCCAATTCTCCTACATCTTTCATCGGATTTTAACCAAACTTCACAGGATTGGTGACCATCATGCCTAGTTGTGCATATCGTCTCGCCAGATTTGCTGGAGTTATGCCTCTTTTTAACTTAGAATTTTGCGAAATTTAGTTTGTGGACGCCAATTTTCCTACATCTTTGATCCGATTTCAACCAAACTTCACAGGATTGTTGACCATCATGGGTAGTTGTGCATATTGTCTCGCCAGATTGATCGGCTAATTTTTGCTGGAGTTATGCCCCTTTTTGACTAAGAATTTTGCGAAATTTAGTTTGTGGACGCCAATTCTCCTACATCTTTGATCCGATTTCAACCAAACTTCTCAGGATTGTTGACCATCATGCCTAGTTGTGCATATCGTCTCGCCGGATTGATCGGCTATTTTTTGCTGGAGTTATGCCTCTTTTTGACTTAGAATTTTGCGAAATTTAGTTTGTGGACACCTATTCTCCTACATCTTTGATTCGATTTCAACCAAACTTCACAGGATTGTTGACCATCATGCGTAGTTGTGCATATCGTCTCGCCGGATTGATCAGCTAATTTCTGCTGTAGTTATGCCCCTTTTTGACTAATAATTTTGCGAAATATAGTTTGTGGACTCCAATTCTCCTACATCTTTGATCTGATTTCAACGAAACTTCACAGGATTGTTGACCATCATGCGTAGTTGTGCATATTGTCACACCAGATTGATGGGCCATTTTTAGGGGAGAGTTATGCCCCTTTTTGACTTAGAATTTTGCTGAATTATAAAGTTTGTGAAACTCATTCTCCCACATCTTTCAAAATTATTTCAACTTAACTTCACAGGATTGTTGACCATCATGCTTTAGTTTTGCATATTGTCTAGCTGGAATGAATGGCCACCTGGTGGCAACATAAACTTATTTGTGTTTTATCACTGAAAGAACATTACGTACTGTGAGGGGAGACATTAGTTTTTGTATCAAAAACACACTTCTAGTTAATTTTATATTTGTTGACAACCTCACATCAATGGGTAATGAAGTTGTTGTTCGAGAATTAGCAATGAAATCCGCCTCAAATGGTGCTAGCGGCCGTCTTGAACTAACTATGAGGTACAGGTGTATGAGCACAGCTCAAGTTTGAAAGCCGTATGGTGACTTTAAGATAACAACAAAAGCGTTGTTCCATTACTTGGTTTCACCACATATTTGTAGAGACTTTATCTCATGGGCATTTACTCTATACCCTTTCATTGTAAAGTACGAATTGAAATATTAAAAAAATACTTTCTTCATGCAATGGAAATACAGTCATTTTGACCGACTTGCCAGTTTATATTAATTTTGAATAAAAAAAGATAGACTATTTGTTAACATGAAACATGTTCTGTACTAAGATTCGCATTATATTACATAATATTAGCAGATAGAACCGATTTCATTTACATCCTAATAAAATAATACACTTTAATATATGATATTGGGTTTTTTGAATACACGTGCATCAGACATCGTATCACAAATAAATACAGTAATAATACAGTAATGACGAAGGTATATATTTTTTTATTTAATTCTAACATGTTTGTGCATATAATAGAATCATTTCCAATATTATTATGCGTTGACACTACACGCACTATTCCTTGAAACAGTGGGTACATCATAAAAGTAGGACTGTCAGCAATGGTTACTACAATTGACGTTGATGAAATATGGAGAGTTTTAGGACCTTACAGGCGTTACACTGTGTTACAGATAACGTATGCGTTTTTCATTTCTGTGTATATGGTTGGTTTTCCTATGTTGGTTTATGTTTTTGTCGGTGAGTATTTTATCGCAAGGTGAACTGTTTTCCTGTCTCAAAACTTTAATTTTGCTTTTTAAATAATGCTAGGTTTACACCGCCGATCAGACCAACTCGATCAACTCGACAAAGCTGTTTTATCCCAATCAACGTCATAAAATTCATTGATCGAGCTAGCTCACGATGTCCACTCGACCTTTACCCGATTTAACATGACTAACACTCGACCAATCTCGATCTCTTTACGTACGACTTATGCTCGACCCTCATTCGACCAACCAGACTTTGTCAGATTGAGCCAGATCATAGCCCGATTTGTGTTTGATTAACTAGACCTGGCCGGGAGAAGTGAAATAGTCGAGTGTGCTCGAGTTTTGTCCTGTAAGTAGGTTTGTAGTTGTGGGGATAAAAAGTAAAAATTCAGGGAACAGTTCAGCATGGTGGTAGAGCAGCAAAATTTGTGGCCCATGAGGCTGATGCTTCAAGGAAAAGATGATAGATATAAAGTAGCAGAGAAGGCGGATCTGACACAGAAGGGGCGTATTTTGGTTAGACAATAGCAAATGCTTCAAAGGAATGAATGTTCGCTTTCACATACTAGCAGGTCATCCTCCTCAATTCATGCATGATTTTCCTGTCATTACATGTGGACTAATCTGATATATAAAACAGAAGACATCTCATCACATGGTATGGGTGGTAACTAGATTAACAGTACATTTGTATATCTTTAAACCTGCATTCTATATAAAAATCCGGTTTTTAGAAAGTGAAAATGGCGAGCGGCTGCCATCATTTCCCCGGTGCAAATCTAAAAAAAAAAATTTTCTAGAACATGTTACAATTGCTCAAAATCGCATTTTCTTATGTAATTTGGCTTGAATCAAATCTTGTGATAAGAGTACCAACCTGCTCGGTAGAAACAATATTTTATCTTGAATTCTCATGTGTTGAGTGAATCTGTTTCTCAAATGAGCATATTGGATACATCTTGGATTCAATTTCAAATTCTGTCAGTATAGCTAGTTGATTGAATTTAAGCCCTCTGAACGTCATTCTTTAATTCTACTAGTAGCATGCACAATCTGATTTTTACAATCCTGATATAGCCATTTTGAGCTTTTGCCATTATTTTGTGTCCGTTGTCCATGTCCATGACCTTTGCATTTAAATATATTCTACCCAGAAACCGCAGAGTCATGATATACCTCGATTGGTTCAATGTTAAAAATACCACCATGTCCCCTTCTAATCAAATGTAACCGCCAACTGGGAATGCAGTTTTAAATTGGATTTTATGGGATAAATCATTCAAACGTTACCTCTGAAACCCCTAAGACAATTAGACCAAACTTGTTACGATTGCTAATGATGGTCCCTTTTCAAAATAGTGTCTGCAATATCGTCAGCTAATAAAGATGATCGCCAAAGGGGGACAGAGTTAAACATTGTACCAGAAGGATTGTCACTGGACCAATTGCAGCCAAAATTGGTCCTTGTATGTTCCAATTTCAAATTAGTATCCATCTTGTATGCATGGAATCCAACGGGGAACATAATTTAATATTCGACCTTACTTAGGCATTCCAAGATCTACTCTGAAACTACTGGGAAAATTGGCCAAAATTGAAAACAAATAGTCCTTGGCTGGTCCCCACTTGAGATAGTACCCGGCAGATTCTCATCATACCAAAGATGATCATCAACCAAACTTGATAACAAAAGTCATTGGAGTTCATTGGATGGCTCCTATAAAACTGAAGGAAGGCCCTAGTGATACACTGAGGCCCTTGGAAGCCTCATGTTGCGATATGTATATGTTATCGGGCTCTTGACAGCTATGTATCGTAAAATATCAACCCGTGTGCCAGAATATGAAGCACTGGGCGAGTGAGCGTAGCGAACGAGCCCCAAGCTTCATATTCCGGCGAGCGGTGTGATATTTTACAATACATCATCTGCCAAAAGCCCGATAACTTGTTTATCATCCTTTATTTTGCATTTTAGATTTGTAATTATTGAACTGAGTTTTCAAATTCTCCCAAAGTTGCGC